>MU005587.1:473749-552662 GCA_010405425.1 Lentithecium fluviatile CBS 122367
CTCCTCAACCGATCTCTTTCTTTTCCAACGACCCGTTCTTGCCAGCATTCATATCCTTGGCGGTACGAGTTTCTGCCGTGCGTCTCCGGTCTCTATTCTGTCAGTTTGTCAATGTCCCTCGCTGCTCATTCAATACCACACTGAGGCAATTCTATGTGCCTACTTTGTGCTTTTGTCGTCGTTCTCATGCCTCATGGTGCTATGAGCACATCATTTGCGGGGATAACGGAATACGTCTCTAATGCCTCCGCACTGGGCACGCAAGCCTTTCTCAAAAGCAGCTCTTCATAAGTTTCCAGGCCGCTTGGAGATCTTCTCACAAACAACCGCCAGGACCCTATATGAGGGTTCGTCCTGTCACCTTTGCAACGGGACGCTCTGCGTCGACATAGTTCCACGGAATACATGGACTACGGAAACGTCGTCGAGTTTGGACCTTTGAAGGAACGGAGTTATGAGGTCGCAGTCATCCAAATCACGACAAGATGTGGTACTGAGCCTCGTCAAAATGGGCAGACATGTGGAGGCTGGGCAACTGCAATCCTGCACGAGCGTACTGCTAAGTTTGGTGATGGCGATCACAAGCTTGCTGTAGTAGGGTGGCAGTGATAGTTTTCGACACTTGTGTAAAGTTAGAGTAAGTGGCATATGCGGCGGATCGCTGTGTTCATTATCTGGATGTCTTGGGCTGACCGAACAACAGCAACTTGGCCTGTTCCGATGAGGCTCACAGTTTCGGCAATCGGTCCCTCATGGCTGATGAGGCGCTGAATTAATGGATACTGTTCACTTCTCAGAGTTTCAATGCATCGCTGCTCTTAACAGCACTACCCTATTACTTCACCTCGCTGACACATTTCGCAGATGTCGCAGGCAGTTATCTAGCAATCTGATAGACTCGTCGCCAACGAAGGGCCGTACCCGTATACAGCTTTGCTCCCACTGCAGGGCAGGCTCAAGCTCGCGACTTCATTGGTGGCTTGGCCCCTCAAAGCTCAAAGCCGACGGACCGACCGCTCCCGGAGCTGCCTTCTTTTGGACCCCATCCATCAAAGACAGTGCTGCTACCTCTCGCAACGACCGAGAAGGACGTTCTGGTCGTCTTTACTTTACACGCCTATTGGAAGTTGGGGCTACTGCGCCGGCGAGGGGCGTTGTTCGCAGCTGTCTGTGCGCGCATCGCCACTAAGGACGGTGGGAAAGGAAGCTGCCTCCCATCGCACAACACGAACAACACCACGACTCTTGGCTGCACGCCGATAAAAGTTGGCCAGGAGATTGCTCTACCTACTGCGATTCACATCCTAAATTTTCGGCTTCGTCAGGTATGTGGTGACGGTGTTCTGGCGCGGCGTTGCTTCACGTGACTAAGACCGCGCCCGCAGGCATTTTTTAATACTTCGACAAGCTGCGCTCTCCGACCGATCCCTCACTCACAACACCACACCCAACCGCCAACGCCATCGCGCGCCATCAATACAGGTTGCCTGCCATCAACCCCAGGACATTCCCATCGCGCTCGACGATTCGGCTACGATTTTCGCGTCCACCCGCCTCTCCTACGCGTCGTACATATCGTGCAACCTAAGCACGACTCGCACGATGGCGGATGCAGCAATTGCCCCCACTGCCGTCGATGCTCCCAAGCTCATCGACGAGCCGACGCGTGCCACTGAGTCTACAGAAACTTCTGCCGTCGCTGAGACGACGCCCGCTGATGGGGGTGACGTAGCTCCCGCAGATGCCCCTGTCGAGGGTATGCTCTCTCACTTCACACTGCACGAGATTCTCGCTGACGCAAATTAGAACAAGCTCCCGAGGCGGCTTCCGCGACTGACGATCAGGCTGCGAAAGACGAGTCGACCGACGCGAAGCCGGAGACAACATCGGCAGAGAGCAACGGACGTGAGTGAACGCGTACGCGCCCCAGGCAATACTTGCCTAGGATGCGTGTCTCCTTTATCGTTCTAAACTGACGAGATGAACAGACTCAGCTCTTGCCGCCGAAACCTCCGCATCGAACAGCACCCCGGCCTCCGCAAAGAAGGCAAACAACAATCGTCGCAAGTCGACCGGCGGCGTCCCTGAGCACAAGTCGAAGAAGACACCCAGCAAGAAGAAGACGAAAGAGCTTCATCTGCACACTGAGCCTGGCGAAATGTGGATGGTGGCAATGCGTGGATACCAACCGTGGCCTGTCATCATCTGCGACGAGGAGATGCTGCCGGAGTCGCTGCTCAGCAAGCGTCCCGTGAGTGCTAAGCGCATCGATGGCACGTATCGCGATGACTACAAGGATGACGGCAAGAACGCGAAGGATCGTCGATACCCTATCATGTTCCTGGGCACCAACGAGTTGTGAGTATATTGACATCTTCTCACACACCTACAGAAGCTACATTTACTAAGAATTGCTGTAGCGCCTGGCAGGTGAACTCCGACCTACTCCCGTTCAATGAGGAGGACGTCAAAAAGGAAGTCGAGTCAGGCAACTCCGGCAAGAAGAACAAGGCCCTTTGGGAAGCATATCAGATTGCATCTGAAGGTCGCGATCTTGCCTGGTTCAAGGAGATGCTCAAACTTCACGATGAGGCCATGCGGGACGATGCTGCCGCTAAGGAAGCAAAAGCTCAGGAGAAGGCTAAGAAGGCCGACAAGGCAGCCAAGCGGAAGAGCACCGCCGGTGACGCGTCCGAAGATGTTGAGATGGAGGACGCTGGCGACGACACGGCTCCTTCAGCCAAGAAGGCCAAAGCATCAAAGAAGCGCAAGAAGGAGGATGATAGTGACGGCGAGCCCGAGCAGGTAAGATTGCCCTTGGTCCACATTCATAAGAGACTAATGGTACTAACAGCCTGCGAAGACCCCGAAGCAGAAACTGAAGCTGAACAACAAGCCAAAGGAAGCGTCGGCTGCGAAACCTAAGAAAGAATCCAAGCCTAAGAAGGCCAAGGCCAGCGAAGATGAAGCCGAGCCCGCTCCAGTGGAAGAGCCACCTATGACGGAGGCGGAGCGCCTGGCGAAGCGCGAAAAGTCCGGTAAGCATGGTCACGGCTCTCTTTAGTATGAACATTATGCTGACCTTGTTGTAGTGCTGTACCTGCGGCACCGTCTGCAGAAGGGCTTTGTGTCACGCGACCATGCACCCAAGCCAGAGGAGATGCCTAACATGTCAGGGTTCCTGAAGCAGCTCGAGGATATCGACGATCTAGAGGCAGAGATCATCAAGAAGACCAAGGTCCACAAGGTTCTCAAGGCCATCCTCAAGCTCGACACTATCCCCAGCGAGGAGATCTACAGCTTCAAAACACGGTCAACCAACCTGCTTAGCAAGTGGACCAGCGCGTTGGCTGCGGATACCGAGAGTGCTGAAGCTCCAGCTACCCCTGCGCCCGCCACCAATGGGGTAAACCACGACGAGAAGAAAGCGGATGCTCCAGCAGCTGAGACCGTGGAGGAGATTGCTGCTAAGCCCGACTCCGTCAAAGCGACCGACACCGATGGCGATGTCGCTATGACTGGCGCCAGGGACGATGGACCGGCTGTGAAACCCGACGATGATTCTGGCGCGGCCGCCTCTGTTGAGGTTGCGGAGACCACAGCAGTCTAATTTGGTAGGGTTTGTGTCCCTCAGATGCCACTAAAACCTTGCCTCTCCGTAGAACCATCTACTTTGCGTCATCTTCCCCCTGAGCTCTGTGCTCATCCTCGGAACACCCACCAGCCTTTTGTACCCTCACTTATCGATTGCAGTCGTCAAGCGAAATGACTGAGGCTTTTGTTCTCAGATGATGCGTTGCCTCCGTTCGATTCCCTGCCGTTTTACAGGTTTCCATAGTCTGGGAGGCTTTCATGTGTACATACTTGGGCGTCAACGGGTCATGGGAAGTCGAACTGCTATGGGTGGTGGAGATGGGATTTATTTTGAGACGTGCGTGTCTGCAGCGGGTCTCCCCGGAATTCTGGAGCAAAAGAGATGCTTTTCAGCGGTAGGACCAGTAATCAATCAAAATGCGATTTTAAAAAAAATCTGGGTTCGTGTGTGTGGCAAAGATGCTAGGTCGTAAGTATTGCCAATATCGACATCGCTCCGTGCAGCGTCTTGCTCCCTTCAGGCGTAGATCCATCTCACGCCACATAAAGTCTACAAAGTAGTCGCAACAGGCCCACCCTAAACCTGCAATGTCTCTTCAAATATGGCGGCCTTCTCGTGGCCCCCAATCTTAAGGAAAATCTGCACTCACGTCAGCCTTGTTCGTACACACTCTCTAATCAAGGCTCAAAGTCCTAATTCACCTTCATACTCTCCAGCACCTGTGCTTTCAGATCTGGCCGCGTCACATTCTGGCCTGGGAACCCGCCGTATGTGGTGTCGAAGGAGAAAGGTTTGAGCGCTTTCCAGATGCCGTGGATTTTTTGGGGTGGGAGGGGGATCATGTTCGGGTATGACCACATGAAGGAGAAGGAGCTGGTGTTGGGGAGACGGGATTTGTGGTAGAAGCCGGACTGGGTGGGTTAGTGCGAGAGTTAGAGACCGTTCAGGTTGGGAGAGGGGGACTGGAAGGGCTGTATGAAGTGGGAAGGACTGAAATGATATTCTAGAGTAACTCACCGGCACACTCATCATCGTATCCGCAATGAACAACTTCCCCTCCCAATGCAAAAATATGCTTCCATCAAAATGCCCTCCCGCCTGAATAGCAGTCACCCCTGGAACAATCTCCTGTGTCCCCTCCACCCACCTCCGCACCCCTGCCTTATCCTCACGATTCAGCCACTCTGCATCCGCTTTACAAACATACACCGCACATCCAAATACCCTCGCCCATTCAAGATGCGTAGTGTAGAAATGCGGGTGGCTGATTACTATCGCTTTCAGTCCCCCTTTGGACTTGATGAAGGAAACCGTGTCGGCGTCGATAAAGGCGATTAGGTCCCAAAGGATGTTTCCCGAGGGGGTTTGGAGAAGGATAGCGCGTTCGCCTATGCCGAGTTGCTTGCGGGTTGTTATGGAGTCGGAGAGGCCGGCTGGTAGTTGGGCGGGCACGAGAGGCTTGGTTGTGATGTAGTGGATTCGAGAGTCATGCTCATCGGTCGTGAATTCATTTTGCTGCTTGTCGGATTCGTAGGCTAGTGATGTCCAGGTTTGTCCGCTGGCTGGCACGTATTGGCGTGGGTCCTGGGATTGTTAGTTGGGAATGTTACGGAATGGGGTTGCGTCATGGTTTACTTGCATCGCATATTCGACAAGCAATTGGTGGAGAAGATAGAGAAACGTCGAATTGTGTGCCGCAGGTGAAGCAAATTGCTAGGTCGGCGCTTTCGAATTGCATGTTGGCGACTGTGAGCGTTGTGCGCTTGGTGGTTGTTTGGGTTGTGTTGGAGAGCGGGGGTAGATGAACCGCGAAGTGTGGAGAGTTGTGGCTTTGGCCGGGCCCTCGCGGCTTAGCAATTCTGGTATCTATACGGAGAATGCGAGATGCGATATCCGAAGAGCTTGGAAATGGACTTGAGACCTAGAGGAATCTGATTATACAGGTGCTGCTGTGGAGCTACATTGGTTTGAAATGCCAAAGTGAGTGCAGCTCGCTGCTCTTAAAGCAAAGCCTATAGGAACGCCAGAAAGAATGCTTCATAATTCATTCATCAAACATGCTTTACACTAACGAGCCTCCAAGGACCCAAACCTCGCCATTAGATACTTTGTCGGCAACGCTAGTCACCTCGATGTTGTTCGGCTGGATCTGGAGATGATGTTAGTTCGGCTATGCCAACGGGTCTGAACAATGAACCGGACATACCATCTTCTTTCCGTCCTTGCTCTCCCACCACACCTCATTTCCGTCTAAGGTTTTCACCTTCTTGTCCTTCTCCCACGGTGACTCCGGGACGATATGTCTCTCGACAAATCTCCTCAGATTCTTATGCGCCCGATCCTCTCCGCTCTTCCCTTGATATGCATCCGCACCAAACGTGTTGTAGTCCTCAGCATCTTCCCAAGGCTTCCTTTTCAAGTCGCGCATCACTCTATTATCCGGCGCCAGCACCGTAGCATTCTGCGACGCATCGTCCAGCCTGCTAGATACGCTGTCGATGTCTCGTGTCAGACCACTGAAGATGGCAATGGCCTGCGTCTTCCCAATCACGTCGGATATTATGACGCCAGTGGAGACGGTCTCGTCGGCAGGAGGCATGTTTGCGAAGGGGTTCGGTGGGTGGAGTGGTGATTGCGGGATGTGGAATGATTTCAGGATGTCAGAAAAGGGGCGTGATTCGGCGGAGGCGGCGAGGATGAGGCAGATGGTTGCGGCGGGGTAGGCGAAGAGTGAAGCTGGTTTCATGGTGGTGATTGTAGGTAGGAGTAGCACGGGCTAGTTGGCGTACGCGGTTGACAGGCTTGGACGTGGTGTGTTGGAGGGGTGAATGAGACGTCATCGCTGTTGCCAAGCGTTTGTCTCGTGATCGCGTGAATGCTGGCGTCCCATGCCAGCTTCGTCGTTCTTTCACTTTTCGACTTTTCCTGGAGTTTCTACCCGCCGTCTCCATGCTGCTCATACACAGAAATGGCGCCGCAACTCCCCACGGTCACGATCGTAAGTGTTGCCTTCTAATTGCCTGCAGGCAAACTAACAAAGCTTCGCAGGATGACCTGCGCCAGTTCCACGCGCAGCATTTCCCAGACGCGTCCTTGCCCGAAAACTATCTCCGTGGCATACAACATGGGCATGCGCACGAGGAATGCGATTACGAAGATGAGGGGCTAGGCTACTACGAGGACGGCACAGAGCGCACTCTTACGGACGAGCAGATCGCCATGTTTCGTCACACCGAAATCCAAACCATCCTTCGCCAACGTAGACGGCGACGCGAGGAAGGGAAACCGCTCCATGATTTCCCCGCCTCACCATCTGCACCGACACACCAAGACGCCTCCGAGGTTCTCGTCAAACGCGAGCCCTCAGTAAGCCCTTCTCCGGACCAGAGCACGCCCATGTCCACTACCTCCGATACGGACAAGGTACAGAGCGGTCGCGTCGAAAAGCCGCAACAGAAGTGGACAGCTATCAGTGAAACGACTAGGGCTAAGAACGCGAAGAATAGGAACAAGAACAGGAAGAATCATCGCGCGAGGAAGAAGGAGGAGAAAAAGAGGAAGCAACAGGAGATGCTGGAAGCCGAAGAGAGCGATGAGTGGGATCCGTGGCATCAGGCGAAAGGACCGGACGTGCAGAACAATACCACTGTGGACCTGGAGTACTGAGCGAATTGTCCGGTGCCATATGATAACGGCTTCAAATGAAGGCTATCTGCCGCTGACAACGAGAAGCCCGAGTTGGACAACGATAATCCTCTGTTCAATTCAATACAAGGCTGAAATGCCCTCCCGGACTTCCGAGAGTATGTACCCTTCTCTTTTCCACGCTCGTATGCAAATGATGAAAACCCTTGTATCGTCATCCTTAGTCGGAGACAACAAGAAGCTCGCTTCGAGATCTCAGGTCTGGTTCCCGGTCTGGTTCTTGGTCTGGTATCTTGTGGCTTGCTTTGAGCTGTCAATGATGAGCGACATAATCTTCTCTCTGATATTTTCCTTGCTGCTGTGTTTATTGAGTCATCCTAGACTATTTTGGAAGCTGATTTGTTTGATCAAGGCTCGAGACTCTCGCTCCACGAAAGCGGTAATTTACATGGGGGGTGCGCCGTACATGCTTTACAATCATCGGCATCTTGGCATCACATGCGCGCGGAAAAGCCAATATCGGCGCGAAAGTACGACTCTCGTTGTCAGTGTTCAGGCCGCTTACGCTGCCGCCATGGTGCCGATGTTCCAAACCAACCAGAATCCGGCCGCGGACAGCGTTGGTGCTGTAAGAGTTATGACACTAACAGATGAGTAATCGTTAGCGATTATAGCATCACGCACGCCAAGTCATGTATCCATGGGGTGAATACAGGCAAACTCCTAAGCTGGAGGTTTATCCGGACCTTCTTTCGGAGTTTTATCGAAGAACGAACTGAATTTGAGCGTCTGGCGTCGTTCGGCGCCCAAGATTGATTAGATGCACTATACCTTCTTACATGCAACGAGGGCCCAATTCCAAAACACCACGGACACGAGACATTGAGGCGTAGTGACGTCTTCGTGTGATAGGCTTGAAAATCTCTCGGGGGAAGTATAAAGAAGTGGCGAAGGTCGTAGGAGAATGCAACAGGCCAGCACCATCTTTCACAACCTCGATACAACTTCCCCGAACCAAACAGCAAAACAACCATCAAACGTCAATATGACTTTCCTCACCACTGTGACTCAATACTTAGCTCTTTCAAGCGGCGAGAGCATCTTCTACCGCGAAGCTGGCGCTTCCACTTCGTCCACCATTATCCTGCTCCATGGCTTCCCATCCTCCTCCCATCAGTTCCGCCAGCTCATCCCCATCCTCGCGCCTCACTACCGTGTCATCGCACCCGATCTTCCCGCGTATGGCTTCACTTCTGTCCCTGACGATTACAAATACACCTTCGCCAACCTTGCAACCACGGTCGACACCTTTCTCACAGAGCTTCCAAACCCGCCAACCAAATACAGCATCTACGTCTTCGACTATGGTGCCCCAACTGGCTTCAGACTAGCTCTCAAGCACCCCGAAAAAGTCCAAGCCATCATCTCTCAAAGCGGCAACGCCTACACGGACGGCCTAGGAGCCTTCTGGGACCCCATAAAGACCCTCTGGTCCACCAATTCCACCTCCGCTCGTGATGGTCTCCGCGGCTTCCTCGAGCTCAACAGCACGAAATGGCAATACGAGGAAGGTTCCCCAGATTCTTCTCTCATCGCGCCGGAATCTTATTACGTCGATCAAGCGCTCATGGACCGTCCAGGCAATAAGGAGCTCCAGCTCGATCTGCTCTATGATTACAGGACTAATGTGGAATTGTATCCGCAGTGGCAAGAGTGGCTGAGGACCAGCCAGGTTCCGCTGTTGGCGGCTTGGGGTAGGAACGATAAGATTTTTATTAGTCCGGGGGCGGAGGCGTATAAGAGGGATTTGCCCAAGGCGGAGGTGCACCTTTTGGATGCGGGGCATTTCGCGCTTGAGACGCATGTTCAGGGCATTGGGGGGCTTATTGTTGAGTTTCTGAAGAAGCATGGAATTTAGGGGGTGCATGATGGGATGGATGAGTGCGGTGGTGTGGAAGGGGTTTGGGACGTACTTGTTTTCTTTCCCCTCAGAGGTGGACTGTAGATGTGCGGAGTTTATAAAATACTGCTTGCTCGCCGGGGCCGCATCATATTCAGTAGGTAATAATGGGTAGTCTGTCCTCATGGGAGGGCCGCGGTTGAAGATTTTGGCTTTACTAGATTGAACAATCGCACTCGTTTGTTGATACTATAAACCTTGAAGACCCTTCCGGGGAAGATGATAAGTAAGAAGTGAACCATATAATACGAAAAAGGTTGCGATCTCTTCCAGAAGTCCGATGGGGAATCTGAAGATCACGTGCTATGGCCCGAACCTTAAAAGGCGGTGACGGCGATTAGCGCACAAAAACACCGATTCTGCCGGCCCGCTAAAATTATTCGGCCAAGAGTTCGAGCTCTTCATTTACCTATTCGCGATCCCACCACGCCGAAACCCCCTTACACTCAAGCGCAAAGGAAGATACGACAGACTTACGCCTGCGAGTATCTTGCGACAGTTCCGACCTATTTACAACGTTTGCGCCACTTGATTAGGGTTCGTGGGAGGAGGCGGGGAAGCCTGCGGAGCTGTTGAGATGCCGAAGAAAGCTATGTACGATTCATCTGCAAAGAAACAGATAATAGAGACGCTCACACAGTCTCAGTGATGCTCGTATACCGGCGTTGATACGCAATGGCGCACAGGTATGAATGCACAGACCCCGAGGTTGCCTGTCGGATGCTCACAACTGGTAGGAGAAGAAACGAAGCTTCTTCGTGGTAGTCGGCGACCGGCAGAAGGATGTCATAGTTAACTTGTACCATATTCTGCTTAACGTGGATGTGAAGCTGAACAAGTCGGTGCTGTGGGCATACAAGAACAAGCTGTTGGGCTTCTCAAGGTCCGCAACAAGCACGAGAATCAAGTTGGATATCGCTAACGGAACTGTTGCTAGTCACCGCAAAAAGCGCGAAAAGAAGATCAAGAACGAGATCAAACGAGGAATCCGCGACGTCGATACCGAAGACCCTTTCGAGCTGTTCGTCTCAACGCAGAACGTCCGATATGTGTATTACAAAGAAACGGACAAGATTCTGGGCAATACGTACGGAATGTGCATATTGCAGGACTTCGAGGCGATCACACCTAATCTGCTTGCGCGGACAATAGAAACTGTCGAAGGAGGTGGATTGGTGATTTTGCTGTTGAAGGGCATGAACAGCTTGAAGCAGCTGTACACTCTGTCCATGGACATCCATTCGCGATATCGAACCGAAGCGCATAGCGACGTCGTGGCGCGATTTAACGAGCGGTTCATACTGTCTCTAGGGAAATGCGAGGCATGCTTGGTGGTCGACGACGAGCTAAATGTGCTGCCAATATCAGGAGGGAAGCATGTTAAGCTATTGCCGCCACCGGATCCAGAGGCGCAGGGCAAGACACCGAAAGCGAAAGAGTTGGAGCAGATCAAAGAGTCGTTAGCGGACACACCACCTGTGGGCGACCTCATCAAGCTTGCGAAAACCGTAGACCAAGCCAAGGCATTGCTCACATTTGTCGACGCGATCGCAGAGAAGACTCTCCAGAGCACAGTCACTTTGACAGCCGCTCGAGGGCGAGGAAAATCGGCTGCCCTGGGAGTAGCAGTGGCGACGGCTATTGCACATGGCTACTCTAACATTTTCATTACCTCACCAAGCCCAGAGAACTTGAAGACGCTCTTCGAATTTGTATTCAAGGGCTTCGATGCGCTCGGTTACATGGACCACCAGGATTATACCATCATGCAGTCTACCAATCCCGACTTCAACAAGGCCATTGTGCGCGTTAACGTGCATCGACAACATCGCCAAACGATCCAATACATTCAGCCCCAGGACGCGTACACTCTCGGCCAAGCAGAGCTGGTTGTCATCGACGAGGCCGCAGCAATACCGCTGCCGTTAGTAAGAAAGCTGATGGGCCCTTATCTGGTATTCATGGCTTCCACGATCAACGGCTACGAAGGAACGGGCCGGTCGTTGTCGCTCAAGCTCATCCAGCAACTGCGGGAGCAGTCTCGGGGCCGAACAGCTAATGGCGCTGATCACGTGATAGATCGCTCGACAGGAAAAGAAACAAGGGATGGGACGGAAACATCCCTGGTCGGTCGATCTCTGCGCGAAATTACACTTTCAGAACCTATCCGATATGCGCAAGGCGATGCAGTTGAACGGTGGCTCAACGACGTCCTCTGCTTAGATGCAACCCTTCCAAGATCCAAGATGAACACCCGAGGGTGTCCTCATCCGTCCGAATGCCAGCTTCTCCACGTTAACCGCGATACTCTTTTCTCCTTCAACCCGGCTGCCGAAAAGTTTCTCCAGAAGATGATGGCGTTATATGTTGCTAGTCATTACAAGAACTCTCCAAACGACCTTCAGCTCATGTCGGACGCACCAGCGCATCAGCTTTTCGTCCTCGTTCCACCCGTCGCCGAAGACAACAAGCTACCAGAACCGCTTTGTGTTATTCAGGTCGCGCTGGAGGGACAGATCAGCAGAGAAAGTGTGCTTAGCAGCCTCAGTCGAGGGCAGCGCGCCGGTGGTGATCTAATACCATGGATCGTCTCGCAGCAGTTCCAAGATGAGAACTTTGCTGGCTTGTCCGGTGCGCGCGTCGTGCGGATAGCAACGAATCCTGATTATATTAGCATGGGTTATGGTTCAAGGGCGCTTGAACTGTTGACCGACTTCTACGATGGAAAGCTTGCAAGTCTCTCAGAGTCAGAACCCCAGGAAGTCCAAGGAATGCGGAGAGTAAGCGAAGAAGAGCTTGAGAATGCGACACTCCTCAAAGACGACGTCAAGGTCAGGGAAGCGAAAGATATGCCCCCACTCTTCGCACGATTACCAGAGTTGAAGTCGCCACAACTTGATTACGTCGGCGTGTCGTACGGCCTCACACCCCAACTGCACAAGTTCTGGAAACGAGCGTCTTTCGTTCCTGTATACCTACGACAAACACCGAACGAATTGACCGGCGAGCATACATGTGTGATGCTGCGCTCACTAGAAACAACATCGTCGGATGGCAGCTGGGTTGCTGCGTTTGCGAAAGACTTCCAGCGAAGATTCCTCTCACTTCTTTCATACCAGTTTCGAACGTTCGCCTCCGTCACAGCACTTTCGATAGATGAATCAGCTTCAGCAGGCTCGAAGCTTGATGTCGACCTCGCGCCTAAACCATTAAAGAAGGTCGAACTAGACGACATTGTTAGCGCATACGATCTTAAGCGTCTAGACTCGTATGCGAACAACATGCTCGATTACCACGTCATTCTCGACATGCTACCTACAATCGCACACCTTTACTTCACAGGCCGACTTAAAGGTCAAGTCAAGATGAGCGGCGTCCAGACCGCCATCCTCCTCGCCATCGGTCTGCAACGGAAAGAGTTCTCGGACGTGGAGAAAGAGCTTGGATTGAATTCGAGTCAGCTGATGGCTATGTTCGTGAAGGTAATCCGCAAGGTTGCAACTTCGTTCCGCAGCATAGTAGAGGGCGCCATTGAAGAGACTATGCCCGACGCTATGGAAGCTACAGAGAACGGCACCGGTCACGATGCAGATGATGCTGCACATCAGCGATTCCAGCCGCTGGAGAAGGACCTTGACGACGAGCTGCGAGAAGGCGGTGATGAGGCTCTGCGCGAAGAGCGGGAAAGGGCGAAGGCATTGATTGATGCCCTGCCCCTAGACAAGTAAGCACACCCGCTGTTTCGAATCATTCCATTCCAGACACCATCTGACCCTTCGGCACAGATACGCCATCAGCACTGGTACCACCGAGTGGGAGGACGCTGAACGTCAGATCCGCAAAGCCGCCAAGCAAGGCGGGTCCAACAGCATGACTGTCAGCGTTAAGACGGGAAAGGATAAGAAGAGGAAAGCGGGTGAGGCCGTCGAGGAGGCGTATAAAGAGGTGGGGAAATTTAAGGAAGGTAGGAAGAAGAAGAAAAGTAAATTTGGGAAAACGCCGTAATGGATGGGGAATGGGATGGGTTCATGAAAGCTGGGTTTGCATTTCGATATCCAACGCAGCGGTATGAAAAGTACCGATCTTAGCGTCTTCTCCCAAATTTTGTGGTGCTTATCCTTTCCTTTTGTTTTTCAAGCCCTCACTAGATCACACACCCATTCCTAACCGCCACCACATTCCTCTTAACCCAACAGTATATCAGCCATGCGCACAATATGCACACCGCTATCGAGGCTACATTTACGGGGAAGAGGAAGATGGAGAAAGTGTCCAAGATGGAGAGCACGAAGGTCCAGAAGAGGAGGAAGAAGAGAGCGTCTGGGAAGGTGGGGCGTGGTATCGGGTGGTATCGGACGGAGATTGTTGACAGGCGTTCGGCGGGCGGGGCGGATGGAGAGGAAGGTTGTTGGATATGGATTTGGTGGATGGGGAATGATGCAGGTAGGCAGTAGAGGGTGCGACGGTTTGCTCAGAAGGAGATGGCGAAGGTCGGGTGGAGGAGGGGGTGGGGACCTGTTGGGTTATGCTTTCGAAGGCCTTGGCCAGGGGAGTAGAGGGCGATATTGAGGGTGCGGTGGGTTGCGTGGGCAGCGTGGAAGTAGAAGATGCGGCGGGTTGTGCGGAGGTAGAGGGAGAAGCTGGGGTGGAGGAGGAATGTTAGCGTTGCTCGGTGGTAGAGAAGAGCGGTGGGGACGTGGGCAGGTCGCTGGAGGATTCAGTCGACATTTTGGAACCCGCTGAAGTTTTGTTGTTTGCGTCTGGCTGGGTGGATGTAGGGATGGAGGACGAGGGTTGGTCGGCGGGGGATGAGGATGTTGTTGATACGGAAGGGTCTGAGGTAGGGTCGGTGGACATTTTCGAGCTCGCTGGAACTATATTCTCGGTTGAGTGGGAGAAGGGGCGTTCGGTGTTGCCTGAAATGCCGAGAAAATGAGGTTCAAGATGAGTATGAGGTGTCGAGTTGAAATAAAGAAGGGAACGGTCACGACATCAGTTAGATCACGAACAAAGAGATGAGGTAGCAATATGGAATGGACCCATAACAAAGAAAGTGTAAGTGTTTTTCTCAATTTTGCCTAATGGTTTCACTTTCCCCGAGCGGGAGACGCTGACGCGCTTTGAAGTCATCGTGAACAAGGCGACGGAAAGCACGCGGAGGAGCCGCCTTCACGTCTCAATGTCGAGACAGATGCTGCCATTGCAAGCAGAGCAGATTGACCGAAGAGGCACAGTGTACGTAGCAGGAATCTTCTATATCCGAATAACACAACATGATTGGACGGACCGAGCTGCCTGCGTCTATTACACTTGCAATACACTCAATATCCGTCCGCAACTTTTATACGCCCAAGATGCAACGAGATACGTGCAATAAAACGACGGCAGGGACATCCCCCAACAGGATATCCTGGGAGTCGAAAATGTCGCGCGTACCAACTGCCAAAGCTCAGAACCGTCTCTTCAACATGCGACAAGCATATCAGCCAATGAACGCGTATCAAGGGTATGCAGCAGAGCCAGAGGTCCCCGCCTGAGTTGGGCTCGATGGAGATGAGGTGGTCCCAGACCCATTCGGGTTGGGCGAGGCGGAGGTAGGACTGCTAGGCGTTTGACTAGAAGTCGCGGGCCGTACCAGGGCTACTGAATGTTAGGTCTCTCTAGGGATTGTTGGGAGGCATCTTACGAATTTGCGGAATTCGGTATGTTGGAAGAATACAATGGTGCATATTGACAGGTTGTGGGGTGGTATCCTGCATTTTCGTTGCTTGAATGTGTGTTCAGAAAAATAATCGTATCGTATCGGACGGGTCTCCTCGTGCAAGGTGATCAGGGTCCTCTGGGCACAGGCTTCTGCGTGCTTTTATACTGCCACAGGCCCACACAAGGCTGTCCTCTCGACCAAAATTGAGGAGCGAAAATGAGACCAGACCGTGCTTGCTCAACTTCGTCGTGCGCTTGCTGCATGTCTATCGTACGCCGAGTCATCTCCAAGCAGAAACGGCACAATTTCGAGGCGCAGGAGTGGCCCACTGCAGCGACCTGCAGACCTCCATGCTGGGCTCAGACCAGTAGGGCCGCTGTGCTGAGTGCGCACAGGTGCGGGACGCCTCCCATCGTGCCCTCAGCAAATAATCCTTCAAGGGCCGCAACGACAGGTCGCCGCGAGTCTACTGTTGCCAAATCTTCCGCCGGTGTGGGCAGCACGTCCTGCAGGGATCAGCGGAGGCGGCGGTGGCACACGAGCCCGCGAGCCGGGGTTTGAGGACAACAACCGGGGTGTCAATCCCACTCTATTGCCCTAATAGGCTCCATGGCAGTCCCCTTCCCCTAAACCAGCTCCTAGGCGAACAATTGAGGCGGACGACGTTGTGTTGGAACCTGGGTGGCAGGTAGACGGTAGAGCTTATGGGACGGCTGCTGTGTCTGAGTCCCTCCCGCGAAAAGCGTCCGCTAACAACGCAGTGCATTCGTTCCCGAGGGCTGTGCGATGCATGCATAGCTGACATTGAAATCTGTCGGGTGGAGCTTGATGCGCTGCAAGGTCGGAACGGCTTCCCCGGCTTCCGTGCCATTGGCCTCTGGTTTACGCGCGCCTGCTGAGCAATTGACGTGGAGAAACAAACCCGTTGATGCCTGAGTGCCTGGGAATGCAGGTAACGTCCGAAAAGGGTAAGGTCGATACCGCGCGTTCGCGTTAATGATCGTGAAAAGTTGCCGTCCCCCACCACAACGCCGCCTGGCTGTTCCACTGCAGCCTACAAGGCTTTCGATATGTTGTCACCCGTCGTGGAAACAAATACCGAGGCCACGGCAAAGAACGCTGCCGTGAAAGCAAACGTTTCGCCACGGGACATCTTTCCAGAGATGAGCTTTGCGGACAAGGAGAAAACTAGACCGAGGGCACCGACTACACCGATGCGGACCATGGGTGGACGGGTGCGAGCGAGAGCGAACATGGTGCAGGTCAGCATGAAAGGAACAAAAAGACATGTAAATGCATCAATCGTCTTGACGATGGTTGTCCAGCGAACACCAGTTTGTTGGGCGACTTGCTGGGGTGGTCGACCGAACCTCAACAGTGGGCGCAAGCGTTGCAGGACGTGTTCCTCGATCCAGTCAACGTGGTAAGCCACAAAGTTTGTCAAGATGTCGGAACTATCGTTGCCTACAGCGGCAACAAAGTCTCGGCTGTTTGGGTCCTGATAAGCTGCCGCTGCGCCTGTCTCGTCCGTAGGACCGAAGCCGCCGTTGTGAAATAGGTAGCTGTAGAGGTTCAAGCGTTTGCTGAAGTATGGAGCATGGTCTGGAAGCTGGAACAGTTGATTGAAGAGACAGAGGTCTTTGGCTGCTATGGTCAGTATGATCATCAGGTCAGGGCACTACCACGCCGTGATGGTATCGTAAAACTTACAGTAAGTCCTTAGCAATTTCTCATACTTCGACCATTCCTCGAGCAAGGGCTGCTTGCCCTCCGCGAGGCTCCGAGGGCAGTCGAGGAATGTCGCAGGAAACCCACCATCTCTTCTCCAGGCGCTTTCTATCGTACGGTCAAGCTCTTGTTCTTTCTTCAACAACTCCTCAAGGTCATCGTAAAGCTTCTTTGTCCATTGCGCACCGAGTCGGCGGAACTTTGGTATCTCAGGGTAGCTGGCGCAGTCTCTGTAGAACTGAGCAAACGCAAATGCTGGCGTTCGAGTCGATGGTCGGGCTTGCATGATGTTGGGGTTTTGATAGCCGAGCTAGGCGGGGGTGAACGGAAGAAGCTTATAGGCGGCTAAAAATTCTGCTAAAGAGAAGCGGGAACAATTTATGAGGAAGATAATCAGGCGCTGCAGAAGAAAGTTGGACTTGAGGAACGCATCATGTCCGCCTCTTATACCGGAGACATTGGAAGGCTCTGGTCGTTCTGCGAGATCGCACAGCTTCACCCAAGCACTCCTTTCCACCAATCCCTCCAACGCGTCAAGCTGCGCCCAATCATACGATAACGATTACCCGCAGCTTCGCCATCGTGCAAAACGGCCCGCAAAGGTCGTCGTCAGGCAATGCAGCGCTCTGGAGGTTGGGAACCGCGCTCAGTGGAGATGTGTCACCATTTCTGGCTGTGAGGGGGCCACAGAGCTGCATCTGATGTGGTCCCAAGACGGACTCGAACGCTGTCTCTGCCTGAAGATTCGGTTCAGCAATCCCTGACGCGCGACTAGAGGAGAGGGTAAGGAAGAGGGAGTCAAAACCTGCTAGTCTGGTCAACGTTACCCACTCGCACACCTACATCAAGGACGCGAGAGCACCACGATAGATTGCGGCACAGCAGGAGCCCTACAAGGCTGCATGCCGACGGGATACGACAGAATCGCGAGGTCCGGGGGATATGAAGTCCTAGAGGCCAACGACGACCCTCCATTATCGACTTCCATCTCACTTCAGCCAGCCGGATGCCGCGCGGGCCGCTGCTCAGGAAGTTGGGGTCGCTCCCGAGGTGTGAAGGTTCCTGCGGTGTTGTTGCAGGTGGGTGTGATGGAGGGGCAAGGGCTTTGATGTGTGGAAGACGAGTCTGCAGGCTAGGGGAAGCCGCGACCGTTGAACGCGCACGGCTGTCGCACAGGCGTCTACGTCTGCGCTCCGGCACTTCGATTTCCGAAAACTACCTATGACATGCATCTATCTCACCGAATCATCTGTCTCGGTGTTTTGCTCTCACACTGCCTATTTGTCCAGTGTGGGAGTGGCATGAACTGCGCTGACCTTCTTCAGCCTTACTAGAAGGGGGCGAGGATGGGCGCATCGCATTGGAGCGTTTGATCGAGCATCAGTACGGCTCTCGCATCACCAAGTGCGCTGGTTTGTTTCCTTCGACCTCGGCACCATCCATGGCGCCTGCTAAATTCTGGACGTCCAGGACATGCAATACGGGGGGGCAATGTGGCTCGATAATCACACGATGTGAGATTTCGTCTTCGTGCAATCGACATCACCCATCAACTCGCAGCGTTACGTTACTCCGGCAGATGTCCTAATAGGAGGCCTAGCGTCCAAGCGCTCCGAACCATGAATGACATGACAGCTTGATCGCCGCCGTGTGGCTTGACTCAGTGACGTACTATCGGATCGGCATGCTGTGCGCTCCGAACCAAGTCACTAGCTTCGAGAAGGCTGAGGCATGCTGTACGACTCTTGTTACGAAACATTGTAAAAGCCACTTTGAAGTCAGCAGGAAGTACAACAGTCCTTCAGCCGACTAAATTTGCTTCGTCATAACGCGGCTCAGGCTTGAAGTTGTCAGTGCGGTATGCTTAAGAGTTTGTAACGATTGACTAGTTGTCGGCCCGGCAATTAGAGCGTGAGCATAGCTCTTGAGCTGACTCGTTTCACAAAATCATGTGACTGACCCACCCCCTTAGTTGCTTAAGTACTCAAGTTCCCAAGGAAGTGTCAGAGAGAGAGAGAGAGAGTGGGTGTGAACAGTTTCCTCGAAGATATCTTGGAGTTGCACTACCGTTCTTTCCATTTAATCGTTGCTTCTCTTCGTTATTTTGTTATTGGAATCGCGTGATGATCCTGCCGCAAACCTATCCGCAAAACTGTTGTATCTTACAGATATCGATGTTCACTGGTACAATTTTCCGTGTCGTTCTACTTCTATTGGAAACATCGTTTCCGTAAGCACGACCGCACGCGCGCGACTACCGTAACGGAGAGAGCCGCATACTGCTCTCCATCGATCGTACTCACAAACAATCGCTGCCCGTCCTAATTGATAGCTCCAAGTTTAATTTAATGTATCTTTTGACGCTCCAAGATTGGTTATAAATTTTTCGTATGGATAACATGATTTGGCGGACATGGATCATCTTCCGTTTGTACTCCGTTGGCATCAGGAGACATGATACAGTCAATTTACTATGCGCAACCATATTTTTGAAGGAAGCTTGAATATCCTCTGAGTATGACGAGGTCAAACGCAAGCTAAATCCGTACAGTAGTACATTTTTCTTCAATGCGAATCTCATCAACGTCCACAACACGAAGGTATACATGTAGGTGCTAGATAGAAGGTTATATGAAGCGCGCACCAGGTATTTCCAAGGAGTAGCAGATGGAGTGAAGTTCAACCACGGAGACATGTATAACCGCTCCGGGCTATCTCCCTGCAAAGGCAGCAATACTCCCACGTGGCAGCCGCCGTTACAGAAATCGTTACCTAGGTAACTAAAACGGTATATTGTCATTGCCTGACAGCCTCATTCAACGGCGGCATGGGGCGCTGTCTCCGCGGTTCGCAATCTTGCCGACCGTAGCAAGGCAACGAGCTCGGGCTTCACCGCTTGTTTCCGCTCCTCTTTGCGAAAGTTAGCTAATGGCCCTTAACCAGAACATGCTGACCGGAAAGTGCACAAGCAAGCCACACGAGCATTCATCTTCTGCAAAGAGTAAACCTTATCACAATTGGTGTCCGCGGATGCGGTGACAAGCTGCTGGGAAGTGGGTCCTTATTGCTGGGTTCTTTAGCTTCTGCATTTCTCCACGTCATGCAGTCATATCGTATGAAAATGCGAGCGCGGACGTCACATCGGGCCCTCATTCATCTTACCCCTGCTCTGGGACATCCAGCTGGCAAGCTTTTGTTGGGAAGTCGGGATGGCCCCATAACTGACCAAAATGGACCAAAATGCAAAAAGGCGGAAATTAGCGGACTATTTGGATGATCCGTGCGGCGTACATGATATGCGGCGAAGCGCCTCCGATACCGATACGTATTTGGAGGATCGGGCCAAAATCGGGAGACGGAGTGGTTTTCCGATCACAGTTATTCACTTCCCCATTAGTTTGAGGCGGTCAAGGCATTGAGGTGACTGGGACGGAATGTTTCGTCTCGACCTGCGGGCGATCCTGAATGGTTGTGAGTGCAAGAGTCAAGCCCATATGCACATACCGTACTTCCCCCAGACTCATTGGATCGGAGCTTTCAGCTCTGATACCAAGCGAATCAAAACCGATGAAGGCGCGGCAAAGTCGACGTTAGTGGCACGTTCTCCGATAATTTGGCACTGCTGGCAAGTCTTTTCATAAGGCTGGAAGCGACCACAGAATCCTATGAGCCTATGACGCGCAGACATGGCGGTTTTTATGTAGGATTCCTGAGGGGACTCCTTGGTGTATAGTGAGACTAAACCGCGTAGTTGCTGAATCGCATGAGGAGACATGTGCAAGTATTCTTGCCACGAATCAACGGCATTGGGGGAAACATGGGGTTCTGCAGGTTCTGGTAACTGTCGTCATCTAAGTCGGCCTGGCAGGGTGCAGGCGCAACGGAAACGAGAAAACAGCGCTAGTAATGTTTGGGATGACACTTTTGGTGCCGATAAGCCAGCAGGGCTCTACTCCAAAGGCATCCAACCGGTGAATTTTGGCCTTGGCTTAACCTGATCTGGGCATCGTTTAGTGCAAGGGTGAGAGGCGCTTGATATTGACGGCACTGACCAGTCGTATCACCGGTGAACTCTATAAGCACAAGCCGATGAGGATACTGAACACCCGTTGTATTTTATGTGCATAAGAGCTTCATCCCGGACGTGTATTTAAGCATCATTTTCGGTCTCCCGCCTGCAGGGGAGAGGGGCCGCTGCAGTAAAGACCCTCCCGGTGCCAATGCTGTCGCAGGTTGGGAAGCTGTGGGCCTATCGATCGGCCAGGACCACAAGCGGCAACATATTTTGCGAAGAGCGCGATGGTATTGCTCGAGTTCTCATTGTGCCTTCGATGAAAAGCAATGGGACGAAGAAGGATTTGACTTTTCTGGCAAGTCCTAGAAAAGCGCAACGTGGTGCGTAGAGACATGCGCCGTGGAGTCAGTTATCCGCGCTCGATTGAGCTGGACATCTTTCAGGGAACACTCGGTTCCATGGCGGCAGAACTTGCTAGAACATGGTCGATAGTTTCCAGGGGCCTGTGAGCCGTGAGCCGTGATGGGGCACCGCTGGCATCAACATAGATGGTCCGTGGTTGTCCTTCAATAATCATTACTAGCTTCGAAACCAGCCCCCCTAATTTTGGGGCGGGTGACGCGCTGCGCGAACGGAGGGCGCGAGAAAAGCGGTAGATTCTACATCCCCAGGCTTTTTCTGATTACACCCATAGTTCGTTCACTGCTTGTACCTCCTCCAAATTTCTTTCAGTGAAAGCCCTCCCGCCCACGTCGTGCAGCCGAACCCAACACAAACGCGGCGGGTCCCATGCCGAAGCCTCTTCCCTCCTAGGGAGAGGGCATCCTGCTAGGATGTCGTTGAGAGTTTGATGTAATAGAGTGGTGATAGGAACCTCCTCCGCGCCGATACCTTGTTCTCGTCGAAGAAGAACATGCCATCCACATCGACCACGATTGCTGCGCGACAGCCACTCGCAATAACGGATTGGGTTGCCTAAACACCCATCACAGCACCGCCCAAGTCATACTTCGGTCCCTCCTCATTCCCTCCATATACCACTCGACGGCGTCCGACTCAGAACGTGGCTTCCTCTGACGGTGCGGAAAGATCTCCGTCCCGAAAAGACGTAGCTGCCACGATTTCCCGTTAGACATAGTATGAATAGAAAAGGTCCGAATGGTGCATCGCGCAGTCGCTGTCTTGCATGCCCTAAGAGTACTTGGTGCCTGGGTTTGCGGCAACGCACGAGGTGTAATGCGCGCCACACACACCCCGAAGCTTACCGACAATCAGGGCAGTTCTTTCGTTTTCGAAAGGGCTGGCGTCCGCTGGTCACGCCTGTCCATGGGGACAACAACGAAGTAGAGAAGGGTGCAGTCGAGCCTGCTGCTTTCAAGAAGAAGGCATCGTTTTGAAACATGTTCTGCTACTTTCTAAATATACCTAGGTGTATGAAGAGTAAGTCATGCATAGAGAGGGAACGTGTAATTGCTCACTGTTCGTTGGGTTCAAACACCGTCTATCGGGAGTGCAACGAACGGTCTCCCAATGACTTGGTTATTGCTTGAAGGACATAGGAGGGTCGCCAGAGGCAGATCTATCTCTATGAATGCATATAAATTGGTATTTGGGCCTTGCAATATCTTATCGTATTTGAAGAAGAGTAACGAGAGAAAATAAATGAAACATAAATACTCTCGAAGACTACCTAATAACGGCATCTTGGTTGCGCTATTGAGCGGACTGTATGCGTGAGCCCAACTTTTGTGCAATATTGGTGGTGTGGTCGAGATGTTTCCGTTGCCTTTGCCCGAGAAGCCAGTAAATGCCAACCAGCGGCTAACTTCCAAGCTTTCACCACGCTGAGAGACGTTTTGTCGTCCAAGGATAAGAATCCTATTGAGAGATGAGAAACGCAACAAGGTGGAAATTGGATATTACGCCATACATGCGTTGACCGGGGTGGCGCGAGTCTGTCGCAGCGCCGCGGTTGGGAGAGCGATCTCCGATACTAAACGTTGTGTCAGCGAACCGAAGATGTGAAGCACACTGCATAAAGATCTAGGTAGGCTTGTTCGCGGGGAACCGCAGCCACATCTCCAAGATCCTTGAACGTGAACAGGGTAGAGCCATCATGACACTGACACCGCACAAGCCAGCAAGCCCATGCGCACAACCCAAAATGGCGTCGGTCACGAGCTTGCATAAAATAGTGTCTCGATATGCATGCAGCTTGCTACTTACAGCCACATAAGCTTGGAGACTTCCAAGGTTCTGGTGACGCGAAGTTGGAATATCGCGAACGTCAGAAAGAAAATGGATGGGTAAAATCAGCCTCGACATACCCGACCAATGGTACCAGATGGGTTACAAGCCAATGTGAGCCTCACAGACAAGGCAAATGTGGCTGAGCTCTGTTGAGGCTGCGCTGAGATTCTTGCTTCTTTAGCCAGTCCTCCTGGAGTTTGCTGAACTTCATGGAGTGCATTGACCATACTGGAGGCTCGACAGGCCTGTGGCCTTTTTTTGAGCTTTGAATAATGGGAGTGGAATACGACCCGGGCTTACGCTTCGCCCGAGTCCGTGATGAAAGCTTAATTATGCACGGCTAACGAGACATCGTATAGGAAATTGTGCACGCAATCTTCCATATCTCTTGATGGATCGCCACGCTAGCGCTACCGACTACTTTATAGGGACATGTCGTACCTAGTATTATATCGTGAAGTAAGATTTAGCGAGAGAAAGACTCGACCATGCCTGAAGAACAGCGACCCTCTCCCACCATATCTCACCCCAGAAACCTCATCAGTGAGCGGAAAGTTCTCCCAGTGGTCACCTACCCGGCCTGCTGTCCCCACCCTTTCCGGTGAGCAAGAGGCTGGCGCAGGTTGAGCCCATCAGGCGATACCCAAGGCGGCTGAAGAACGGCTTCCGCTCTCCGAACGGATAGCCAAATGACGGACTCGACGCTGATTGCTTGATTCTGGGGTGCTTGATGCCAAAGCGTGGACTTGTGAGCATCTATAGGCGGGGATTGGTTGGCAGTCCGTTAGGGCGGCACTTCTCTTCCCACGGAAACGGTCTGCGACAGGGAACCTAGACGTAATGACCCGTATATCATGACGCTGTCCTAGAAGGGGACTCAGCAGCCTATCGTTTAGCGTCGCTCGACGCCAGCTGTAACCGGGATCCATCACAACCGTCACTTCGAGCGAACATTGCGGGTTATGAAGACCGCGACGCAAATAGCCACGAGAGAACTCACCGCAAAAGAAAGTTTCCGGAGCCCGAGTGCTCATTTTGGAAGCTTTTTCGATGAAGCAGGAAAATCCCCTCATCCGATTTCCCCTGCAGCACCGTTTCATCTCGGGTCTTCGCAGGTCGAAAAATAAACCCACACTGCTCAAGAATCAGCATCCAGGTTCGACGCGACGTAGTTTTGTTGAGCTGTATGCGGTGTCGCTCCGGCAACGGCCTGAACCGTGAGTCGTCCTTCAATTCGCTTCAGAGGTATGGTCTAAGGGGCGGCATCCACAATCGAAACTCGAAACTCCAGGTCTGGCCTCCATAGCTTTGCTCCTCAATTCTTTTCAATGTCTTTGAATGTAACAGCGGCTGGGGCAGTTCGCTGCGAATGTTTTTGCGCAAGCGCCTGTGCTCATTGCTTTCGGTTATGTACCTGAGTGTGCTCCTTGCGCGTGAGGCGCATCCTCTGGGGCTTGAGCAAGGAGAAATCGCGACAATCATTGTGCCATTCCGTATCGAAAAGAGTCTTTGGGTAGGAGGCTTGCAATCTACTGACCAAATTCTTCTAGAACAAACGTAGCTCCGCTCCTCGCCTCGATCTTCAGTTCTCCTGCGCGACATGGTCGCGTACGTCTCCTCCAACCGCGTCTGCCGAACACGCAACCGCGCGATCCTTACTCGCCATCGCCGACCTGCGGCCTGTCACATTGCAACCTCCAATCAACCTTCGATACGATCCCACCCTCCGCGCGATGCCTCGTTAAATGACACCTACACGGTCCGGTCGTCTCCGATCTCAGAAGGTCCAAATGTCTCGCGGCACAACTGCCTCCTCTAGCGCGGCGCATACTTCCCCCACGTTTCGAGGATGCATGAGCGCCATGCTCGTGGGAGCTATACAACGGGCAGGCACCGGCGGGATGGAACAATTCCGACTGGCGCACGCTGCAACGGCTGAGGCGTTTGAATCGGCAGCGCAATCGTTATGCGGCACGGCCATGAAGGACACACCTGGAAGGATGCACATAAAGTTACCGGGGCTGTGGGTGTGTGCAGATTCGGAGGCGTCGAAGGCCAAGCGGGCGCGCCCTTGTCCTTTCATGCTTTGCAATTTCCAGGCTGGTGGTAACTGCTTCCTGCAACCACGCAGACGTGACTTCGGTCTCCAACCGCACTTTTTGTGAAGTTGCACTGAGCCGAAGTCCTGAAAGACATGGTAGAGAACCATTTTTGGGGAAAGAGTGTCGATGTCTATGGCTACGCAATATACTGGGAAAACATCAAGGCTTGGGCACTTGGTAACTGGGGCGGCGTTGCGCCATGTCGCGCAATGGACCTTGTTTCGTTCGGATGGGCGGGTGCTCCTGATCAGTCTTTAGAGATTCACTTTACCTTTCAAACGCGTAGCCCTCTATCCCGATGTCGTGCCTGTAGGGTAGGGCTCACAACCCTAGAAGTCCTATCCCCTTTGGTGACACCTCTCAATTTCTTAAATGTCTTGATACTGTCAACGCATCCTTGCGCTTAGGGGTAAGATAATGTGCTCTTGAGACCGTATCCATCTGTGCCAATCTCTCGTCGACACCACCATTTGGCATGGGACACGGAGTCTAGGGGAGACCGCTTCGTTGCTTAGGTATGTTATGAATTAGAAAACGTGTAGATGATGGCGAGAAGGCTCGATGTGCGCGCGACAGTGAATGGATGGCAAGCTATGATGTGGTGGGAGGTACTTGGACTTCGGTCCAGCGAAGAGACACAAGGGAGAAGGCACACGAAGAGCAAAATTTAGAAAAATCCAAAGATTTTTATACAAATTACCAAGAAGGCCCCACGAGTAGGGCGCGCTTTTATGTGGTACCGTGGAATCTGGTTCCGAAGTCGAGGTGCGGGAGCAGCACAGGCCGACTGTATACTCGAGTGCAACGGCCACCTCAACGGTGCTCCCTAGGTAGCACTGCTCGAGCGAGCTGACCCCCAACGTAGGCTCCACCAACTGCTACTGTTGGAATCACCCTCTTTTCCCTTCTCCTTCTTCGCTCCCGCCTGCGCGCTCTCCGGACGGTTCTGCTCTCCCGCTTGCGCGCTCTCCGGACGGTCCCGCTCTCGGGTCTGGTCGGTCAAGTCGGCCGCAGCGGACACCCTTGTTTGTACTGTATACTTTCTCGTTAGACTTCGGATCATTCCAGAAACGAGGGGCTGGGGCAAGTGCTACCCCGTCTGTTTTTCTGCTTCGTTGGAAAGCTGAAGGTTCGAGACATCGTGGATGTTGATCTCCGGGAGGCTGGGTGAGCGCGTGCTCAACGAGCGGTGGAGGTGTCCACACGACGTACTTTCTGTAGGATTGATGAAGATGCTGCAATCGAATAGCTGGTAAGGAAAGGGTAGTGATTCAGATGTGGCCGCGTCTCGGCGGGGAGAAGGGGCTTAGGCCGACCTGAGGCAAGAGGCGCGGTGCTGCCCTCCAAAAGCGGCCACCATACGAAGAAGCCTCCCTCCCCCCCGGTCACACTCGGGCGAATATTGAGCTACCATGCAGCTCTCAGTGGCCCACGAGTCAGTAACTGCGGCCCTTGTTGCCACGCTCCCGTTAAGCACGAGCTGTTTCACATTGGGGCAGAGACCTAACCTCCAGAAGAATCGTAGCTGCCGCTCAGGCATTGGGCTTGGATAGCGCGAGTCAGGCATGATGGCACATTGTCTGGGCGTGTAGGGTCGAGGTTGGGGCTAATGAAGCTAAATTAGCGGCGTCGATCGTGTTGGCTTGAGAGGGTGTAACGAGTGGACGTGCCATGTATTGCGGCTCTTCTACGATGAAGTCTACACTAGTCTAAGATCAGCTTGGTCTGTGGTTTGATGATACAACATGAGTGAGCGACACGTGACCCACGTCCCAACCTCCTAGGGTCGGATTATGTCAGCCACATATGGCGGTGAACGAGACCCACTTCTCTTTCGCACACACTCTGTCGTCACGACTCATTTGAGCAACCTCTGATCACTAGTCGTGCCGACAAAGAATACCATTGCTTGGACATACCTGCACTAATATTAGCAGAAACTCTTCCATGAAAGATTTCAGCCTTACGCGGTGATGAGTGTCCAGATCGGAATGGAGTCATGCCCGAGAAACGATACCAAGGACGCAAAGACTAGGCCAATCACAGTCATGACGATGATCTTTGTTGTCCAACCGTCGACGCTGTTCAAAGCGCCGATCGCAGCCGCAAGACACCCGTTCGCCAGCATGCATAGAACGACTCTGGCGATCGCTGATATGACGGCAAAATTGACTACCATCTGGTCGACGACGACGTTGGAATCTCCACCTCGTTTAATTTTCCTCGCAGCCTTTCGAAAGGGTCGACAGAAGAAGTCGATGAAGGGATTCATCATCTTGTTCACAAGCAGCCACTCGATCGGATTCAGGATAGCTTCCACCTGTGCCTGGAACTCGTCTGACATGGGAGTTCCCTCATTTCCGTAAACGGACGTATCCTCTCCGTTTGGAGCTCTGGCGCTCCCACCAGCGGCTTTGAAGTGAGCGCGAAAGAAGTCCGCGAAGAGGATTGATGGCGTCGCCGCCTGAGCCATTTCCCGAGCCCAGTGGACAGCTTGACCTAGGACGAGGTGTTATCTTCAAGACCAAGGAAGGTAAGCCGGCTCAAGTACGTACTGTGCATTTTTAATCCCTTGAACAGCGATATCATCTTGTCTGCGAGACTGTTGCGCAAGGCAACTTCTGACTCACCACTTCCTTTCCCTCTACCTTCTGCTTGACAAAATTTCTTTACATCGCGATACCGTCGAGAGACTTCGCTTTCTAGATAAAACAGGCAGAGTGCCCACTCTTCTGTATGGCGACGAAACACCCCTGCTTGTGGATGTTCAGCGATAGACTTAAAGAGATCTTCGTGGGCGACGAGGCTCTTCATGAGGTCTCTGACAGGCAGGGCTTGGGACTCGGAGCCCGGAATCTGACTAGCTGCTGTCGCTTGAGGGACTGCCATATTTATCAGCAACCAGAAGTACGCAAAATCGACAAAAGTTTGAGAAAGATACGGAATAGGAACGTACTGGACTCACGGCTTTATATTTCGCAAAATTCCCATCGAGGTCCTTCGTTGCTTTTCCCTCTGCGGAGCTGCAGCCAACGTTCAAATCGCCAACACACCGACGCAGCGACTTACCGACAAACGCCTCACAGGGCTCTTCATCTTGCATCAGTTGTATCAAAACTGTAAAGGGGGGTAAGACGAGGCTCAAAGCTACATACCGATTACTCGTTGCGGCCAATAATGGAGCTCCTGAGCGAACGCAACACCACACCGCCTGTGGCCGCTTCTTCAACCACGACTGGACCCTGGGTACCCATCTCAAGACAAGATGTGGCCTTGACCGGTCTCATGCCTCGTTGACTCTGGATTGCATTGCGCAGAAAGAGTGAGTCAACATCCAACACTCTGGAAGCCAAGCGTCATCTGGCGATCCTGACATGTATTCGCTGGCTCGAACGTCGCTTCGCCTCAAATCTACAATGATATGGTACCACGATCGTAAGCGGCTCCTCGCCGCATCGAATGAAAGTCCGCCTTGACTCGGAAAACCTTACGAGATGCAGCTTTGAGGACCGGAGCGAGGGCGATCTGAAGGACCGCTTGCATCGCTCGGCAAGCCGAGCAATGACTAGCTCGGGCACCCCGTGTGTATCTGAGATGGTGTGGTGGTGGGAGTGAAGAGCGGCTGGGTCGTTTGAGGAGGAGACGTTGGCGACAAAGCCTGCGCGTTTGACCAAAGTCCAGAGCCCGAGCTGCCCCGCTATGCCGCAGACAGTTCCGCACGACCGCCATTCTTCTCCGTACACCCTTTTTAACCTTCGGGAACACCTTTTTCATGCTCTCCGTACAAGATGAGTTTGAGAAAGGGTCCTGTAGCGGCTGCACCCTTTCCTACACATCAGTACTGGCTTCGGGATGGTCCAACTTGAAGCTAGTATCAATGAAGAGCTCCCCGTTGTCCGGTTCGCGCTTACTGGGGTCTCCCGCTGTAAGCGCGCTGTACAATGTCAGACGACCGCGTGCAGCGGGCTTCACGCTGTGCAACAATGGCATTACCGGGCCTGCAAAGGAGTTTTGAGGTGCAAGGAAATGGCGTTGCGTTGCGTTCGCCAGAGGCTCCGGATGATGAATTGTTCGTGCGTTTCAGGCGTCGTTGGTTGCCGTGGACTGCCTTCCCTCCACTCAGAAAGGGTTACTTTGTGCCCACCGGTCAGCATACGATCCAGTCACAGCGACGCTGCATATAGTGGCGTTGCCTTACAGCCCTATATAAATCAATTGCAGGCGCTTGGAAACGGTGGAGCCGGGGGCGGTCACGGAAGGCACGGCACGCCACCATATTAATGACAGCAAGAATCGGGGCGGGCCGCCTCAAGGCTGCAAGCAATATGGGGTAATTGGGAGCCTAGCGAAAGCATTGGAGTTGTTGATCATGATGCGGGTCTGATGAAGAGGTGGCTCCTGGTATGTTCGGAGGTCAAAAGCAGGAGGGGGAAGACCAATCCACGAGCTTGTGAAAGCTATAGTACTGGCACGCCTCGCAACCGAATTTTTCGAGAGCCTCATTCAAATCGACTTTCCATCATTGGCGCAACAGGCTTTTTCCAACTGACCAACACCCGGACGGGGAGGCCGGGGTCATTGAGCGGGGGCTGATGGCTCGCAGCAGCGCAACCACTCACAACCGCAGCGCAAGCAGCCTTATCTTTGCTTTTTGCCTGCCGGCCATCGAGCGCGATTTAGAAGGCGCGTGTTCACGGGGCCAGTCGCGGAGTTACACGATGCCGTGGCACCCTAGACAAGCCGACGTTCACACCACTTCACGGGCTACTGCTATCCAGTCATTTACCCAGGGACCTATGTTTGGGGCTTGAGATTTTTGTTCAAACAATGTTCAGCCTCCTCTGTTCAAGTCCAGGAGTGACGTGGAGAAGGGCAAGGCATCACATCGACGAGAGCAGAGGAAACTCGAGAGCAACCAATACGAATCATGAGACGTCAACGAGGAAAATCGGAGTCCTGGGAGACTCTGGCAGGTAGATTTACTTTGGTTCTGCTCTCCATTGCCAGCTCCTCGTCATGTCAGTTCAAGTCACCGGCGACAACTCATACGACATACCGCTCAATTGGCCTCCAACATATCCCCTGATACTATTTACATCCCTCGAACCCAACTGTAAGTTAAGGGCATGCAACCACAACGACACTATTTCACTGCTGTTCACCGGTGTTTCCACATCTAGGTGCGTCTGCATGTCTTGCTCTCCTCCGCGGATCATCCCGCCTTTTGCTCATCGTGAGGCATTCACGACGCCTCCTAGGCGTCTTCGAAGAATGCGGGAAGATATGAGGAGTGTTCTGTCACCTCATTGGCCGTGGACATCACATATTTACTGGGGTCGCGCGAGGAGCCTGGCTGTAACCGCGACATCTGGAGCGAGACATCTAGATATTTCGGATTCACCGGAAGCTGTCAATCTCGACATGCAACTTGAAGGACGTGGTTTGACTCACCGCATGTTTCAATGAGACGCAGCAGATGAAATGAGTGTGGACAACTCACAGGCGCATCACGAGGCGGTCTTGACCGATTGCTCAGCAAGCTCGGCATCATCCTCTTGATTGTGGTCGGACGATACACGGCTTTTGCAGTGAACACGAATATCTCAGCATCAGCACCAGCACTCTTCTGCCCAACCCTCCCCATTCCCGCTTGTCGGTCGACAGACACTCTACGTAATTCCAATCAAGACTACTACGAGAAGCAATTGTCGTCTTACACCCACACCCATGCCAGTACTTCCATCGCTCAACCGCCCCATACCACACACGCTCTCACTTTTGTGGAGGTAACACGGGAGATGGAATATCCCCATTTATCGGACATAATAGCGTCTTCCGCTCCATTGTCCATATCACCACGCCCTAACAGCCCGGCTTGCGGAAATGGCCTGGAAAATTGGATCTCACGAATCATCGTACGTTAGGTCGTTAAAAGGCACTGACCATTCGTTGACGATGCCTGAGCGGCATTTGTCCACCATCTTCAGCCTTTTCAGAAGGGGCGGGAATCAGCGCACAGTATTGGAGCGCTTGATCATGCATCGGTATGTCTCTCATATTACGACGTGCTCTGATTTGCTTCTTCCTACGAAAACTTCATCCACGGCGCCTGCTAATTCGGGATGTCAAGGACTAATCCTCCGCAGAAGCAGTCCGGCTTGACAACATCAGGAGAGCCACCGGATCGGCTTGATTGGAGCTCCGAATCAAGTCACTGACAGTCCGAGAAGGCTGAGACGTTTTTGTACGACTCATGTTGTGTAACACTCTGCCTTCAAAGTTAGCAGGAAGCGCGATCGTCGTTCGACAAACCAACCTTACCTTTGAGCTTTCAACTCCTAGGGTGATATATTTCGAGTCTGTAATGATTAAGCAGTGGTCGGGATGAGCTCTTGAACATTTCAGCTGACTCGTCTTCGGCGGTCATGTGATCGGAGCCACCCCCTTACATGCTTAAGTACTCAAGTACCTAAGAGAATACCTTGGAGTAAGGAAGAAAGGTTTCGTTTAGATCTTGCGAAGTTGCACCTGTTTTTTCTCTCTTTAAGTCCTCTCATCTCGCCAGGCAATTTTTTCGGTCGAGGAAACGCACATTGCCCCATTGCTGGATTCGATCTACGTAATTTTCATACCTGGTGAACGTACTATATTTTTCTTCCAAGTTGATACGTTTCTTCATTGCACTCCGGTGCTGCACAAACTGTGTGTACAACTCCACCATAAAGATAAAAGCCTCATGTAGCTACCCATCCCGCCTTATTCGTGCATGTAAGTATTTCATCTTCTTAAGAGGTTTTGAGTTTAATTGATCGTGAATTCTTTGATGCTTCATGTTTGATCATACAAGTGTGCATGGACAGCACATTCCTCTCTATTACTAATATTTCTCTACTAGACCCACCGACTGCAGTGCGAAGAGCGACACATAGTTGCTAGGAAGAAGAGAAAAGCTAGAGCAATACTTGACTAACTAGGGGATGAAAGATGGAATGAAGTCTAGCAACGGATGCATGTATAATCCGCTCCGAGCCATCTTCCTGCAAAGGAAGCTCCCACGTGGCAATCCGCCGTTACATACGTTGTTGGCTAAAATGGTATATTTCAAGGTTGCCATTGCCTTGCAGCCTCAGTCCAACGGTCGGGTCTGTCGCTATGCGCCGCGGTCCGCAATTGTGCCAACCACAACAGGGCAATGAGCTTGGGCGTCACCGCTCATTTCCTTGTCTCTCTGACCACATGCTAATGGCCGTTACTAAGAACGTGCTAACCGGTAAGTGCCTGAGCCAGCCACAAGAGGAGTGATCTTCTGCAGTCTTCTGCAGGGGACAAAGCTTATCCTCTGTGGAGGTGATATAAACGATCGGTGTGCGCAGATGTGGATACAAGGCGCAGAAAGGTCTCGCGTCTTGCCCACATTCATCTCACCTCTGCCCTGGGAGACGTGCATCCGGTCGGCAAACTCTTGTTGCGATATCGGGATGCATCAGACATTACCAAAAGCATTCGAGGTGCGTGAGGCGGACATTAGCGGAGGTGCGAGTGGAGGTGCGAGCTTGCAGGTGATCCGTGTGGCGTACACGAGATACGGCACAGTATCCGCACGGGCAACCTCCGAAACCGGAATTTAGACTTACGGACCGAGATCGGAGGCAGCAAGAGCTAAGGTTCGGTGTGCCGATTGAAGTTATCTACTTCCCTATTCGTTCGTGAGCTGTGAAATAAGTGAGGTTACGGGTCTCTTTGTTATTGATCTGCGGGGGACCTTAAATGGCTGCAGTTGCGAGATCCAAGCCTCAATATGCATATACCTTGTTTCCCATGGAGCCCTGGGGTCGGAGCTTTCATTTGGTGATGTAGATCCGGCACGAAGCGAGTCAATAGCGGCGAGGGGGCGGGTAAATCGACTTGGTGAAACAACCCCCGATAATATGGGCCTTGAAGCGACAGTCGCATGAGGCTGAGGAATATGCCATGTCTTAGCTTTCGATGGAGCAAAGTCCCGGCAGCTTCAACCCACAATTCTTAGTTTTGAAGTGAGACAAGACGGAGTCTTCGTAGCCCGTGAATTATAAAACTATAATTAGAGTCAAGGACGCTATTGTAGGCATCAATACCACGATGAACGCCACGTTCGAGATGGAATACGGGAGGCTGCCCGTATCGGTAACTGTCCTCTTTCAAGTGGAGATGGCTTTGACAGGGCGCCAGAACGTTGAAAGCGGGAGAGCAGGCCAGCAATTCTTTTTGAGGCACCCGGCAACCCGATAAGCCACCAAACATCGCGTCAAGAGCACCTAACCGGTGAATTTTGACCTTGGCATGACATGATTCACCCCACGCTCTGGTATGTGGAAAGCTCCGCGAAGGTATTCCGCAAGCAGGGTGTTCTGCAATCCACGCGACGGGCGTTGTATCGTGCCATGTTTTGGTTTTATAGTCTCGTTGAGTATAGAAATCTGAGACGCCTGATCTCGAGAGCGACGAGTTAGAAATTAGGCTTCATAAGCGGACCTTGGGGACGCAAGCTAATAGAATAAGGTGCATAAGCAATAGATTTCGGGCATATTTGTGGGTCCAAGTTCTGGCCAGGCGATGTGGGTGGAGGGATAGAGACCTGTAGGCGCCAATGTTGCTGCTATAGGTTGTCACGCCGTCGACCTATCATTCCAACTGTACCAGTGGATTCTGGGATGAAAGATCCATCGGACTTCTTCAAGCTTTCATCGTGCAGCTCATAGACTGCGATGGGACGCGAACGGGACAAGGTCCAATGTTGTAGACAGTTCCTATAAAAGCGTGGTATAGTGCGCATCGAGGCCACCGTGGAGCAAGATGCTTGCTCCCGCGTTGGGCACCCTCCTTGTGACTCTCAATTTCATGGCTGTAGAAGTTGATGGAACAAGGTAGAACGCTGACAGAGGGCCGTGTGTTTGACGACTGGCGGCACTGGTATCAGTGTGAACCGTGATCGTCCCTCAATGCCCATCGCTCAAATTGGCAGAGTGGGAAATTCGCCACGAGACCAGCCCCTTTAATCCATGGGGTTGGTGACGCGCTGTGGGAGCGTAAGCCGCGAAAGGTCGCAGAGATTTTCGCCCTCGAGCTGTCCTTCATGGCATCCTCTAATAACTCGTGCCCTGTTTCCTGTTTCTCGCTTTTCTTCCATATAACGCCTTCCCGCTCGCTCGAGGCTACCAACCCCACCACGAATGCCGTGGACAAGGCGCCAAAGACACCCGCGTCTTGGAAGAGTCGTGTCTTGATGAGATGGAGTTGGGAGATTGACATAACGAAGTTGTGATAGGTTTCCTCTCCGCCCCCCAATACCGGTGCTTTCTTCTTTGTCGAAGAAGAACGTGCCACCTCGGCATCGAAAACGGCTCCCGCGCGGCAGCTCTTCGCATCAATGGCATGCCTGCCACGAACGCCCGTCACACTACCGCCCCAATCATACCTCGAAGCCCTCCAACGCTGCGTGCGATCCTTTCTCATTCCCTGCGTATAGCATTTCAGCGAACTCCGATGTGGCTTCCTATTATGGCACGGTGCCGAGCGAAGCCCGTCCCGAAAAGTCGCCTGTGCCGCGATCGAAGACCGTTGAGATGGAAATACTCCGAATGGCGCGTCGGCAAGCCGTTGCGGTGTCTTGCATGCCTTGAGGGTACCGACTGTCTGGATGCCCGGTAACGCACGTTGTGGATGGTGGGTGTGTGACATCAGTAATTCATAATTCGAGACGGGCGGAGGATGAACAATGGATTACATGCAAGGTTCCCCATGGCCTTTACCCATATCCATGTCCGACTTAGCGACGTCCGCTCAAGAGGTTATGGTTATATGGTGCGACGAAGCGAAAGGGAAGATCGTGCCCGCATTGTTATCAACACGATGGAACCATTCGCTTCGGGAGTAAGTCGCTCGTCGTTTGACCGGCTTGGTAGTATGGACCAAGATGGCAGCACCGCTACATAATGTACATTAGTTGGAGGGATTGGTCGAGTACCAGTAGGGAGAGCAATAAAAATAAGCAATAGAGTAACAAATGCTTTTGTTCTATCCAATATAGTGATCCCCATATCGAGAAAAAAGAGTGTAGTGTGCGTATGAAACGAGATTTCGTCGCCGGTCGAGGTATCAACGCAATCGGGGATGCGTAGTCTTTAACTTGCGTGTCCGACAAGCTTTGGTTCGCATACTCATTTGCTCGATACCGCTGAGTTGTAGTATTCGCGTCCGTATGCTGGGCCTGTCCCTCTGATGATATGCTTGAGAATTCAGGCAAATTGAAGAAAGCGGAGGCCTGATATGCAGAACCTGATTTGGAAATCTCGCCCACCAAACTTTTGAATCAAACCGAGTGTGCCACCGAACCTGCCGAAAAATGATTGAGTGTTGCTGTGCTAGTAGATTTGTTGGGTCGACAAGCACTGGGGAAACGACCGCCCAGATCGTGCGTCTCTGCGATCGATTTCGACATCCGGCGAGAGCCAGCGTCAATGCCACAACAAGTGGTTATCGCCATAATGAACCAGTGAATGCTACGCTACATAGCTGACCAACGGACGCATCAGCCGAGCTAAGCATCGCGGTTTCGTTGGGCATTTGGGAGCGGTCCGAGGGGGATGGAAATCTCCTCGCCCGACGAAGGCTGCCCATCTCCATGCTCACGGCGTTTGGGCGTAGCTGTGACAGGTGAACTTTAGTCTCATTCATCCAAATATTGAGCACGGCACGTACGTTTCGGTCTGATCGGATAGTGGGTGGTGCGGGTGGCCATGTTCACGGCGGCCGCCAACGGCTGGTTCGGGTGTATAACTGATCGTTGGTAAAACTTCGATCTTGTAGGGAACAAAATTGGCGAAGTTGGAGTGCTAATGATGTGTTGGGGAGCCGATGTTGAAAGGAAGCTCATGAAGGCTCAATCCCACGGGCAGGGGCAAAGAGGCTAAGCACAAAACGACCTAGGACACCATGAATAGAGCGAGGACGCGGCGAGCGGAGTAGGACTGATGGTCGGGGCGTCGCAGCTAACCAGGGGGTCGAATCATGGCCACTCGCCCAGCCCAGTGATCTCTCACCGGCGATCAGTCTCCACCAAGGCGCGCCGTTCTTCGACACCCTCGGGTTCGCGTGAAGGTCTCTCGAGTGTCTTGTTCTTTCGTGTTTCATATCTTGGCCCACAACGCTTGCGAAGCGCAGCTCGGCTCCCAATCTCCGGATAGGGATTTGGCCCAAAGCAAAGGCTTTGACAAGTACGTCGCATGACTCCGTGCTTGATCCCGCTCGGGACCGGAAGTATTGTTTTGGAGGGAGGAATCCCTAACCAAGATGATAGCAAAGGTAGTGTGACAGTCATTCGAAGGAGCATAGCGGGGTTGGTGTGCCCTCTATTGCCAGCAATGATGCGCTGGTGCATGGTGATCATCTGAGGAGGCCATAGTAGTCATAGTACAGCTCATGTGTTCGCGCCGGAAATCCGAGAGAAGAACTGCATGGAACGGCTTTTCTTCTAGGCGAGAGAGCGCTGGAAGATCGCAACCGAAATCGCATCGGAGCAACGACGCCGGCTTTACTATCGGCAAGGACCGCCGCTACATCTATCTGGCATTTGAACGATTGGTATGTACTATGATAAGTCAGCGAAATTCCACGTGATATATGCTGTTCCAAGTTTAGGTGTTGACGCGGGCGGGCTCCCGTCTCCGCGGTAACATGGCGGTGAGGACTGGTTAGACGAGCTTTCTTCTGCGCTGCACACCTCGCTGAAGCATAATCTTATTTTCTAACTCCAACATCAACCAGCTTTCGCATTCAAGTTTGCCTCTGACAAAAAAACAACCACGATAATAACAGCCCAAACTCTGTAAGAAATTCGTTAGCGCAGCCACCCTATCGGAATAGAAGCCTCACCCCGCCATCAACGTGTAGATAATCTTGGCATCTTTACTGAGGAACACAACAGGGGCGACGCACGCGAAGCTCGCAAAAGGCGCTGCAACCATGCGGGTTTTAGTCGTCTCAAGGTTGTACAGGAGCGTGACAGACGCTGCAAAGCAGCAAACCGCGAGCGCGCATTCCGAGGTCGTGACAAGCACGTCGAGTGTCCTACCGCTCATACCCGGCGTGTGGTGATCCAGGTTGCGGCCCAACAAGCTGTTGTAGCTGGTCTGTATTGGGGTGAAGATGTGCTCGTTGAATGGGATCATCAGTTTGTTGAGTATGAGGGTGTGAAAGAAATCTTTGTTCCAATCGCAAAGGGCCATATACTCTTGCGAGACGGGGTCGCCAAATGAGCCGTATGTGGACCTCATGGTTCCATTCGGAGCTCTTATACCCCTTCCAGATTTCTCCATGAACCAGCGATGGACGTTGTCCATAAAATAAGGCTCCACAACTGGCGCATTGACGGCTTTGGAGTCTTCTTCATTCACGCGGCCTATTAAGAGGTAAGTAAAGGACATGCGGTCGACAAGCGCGAATAACTGTAGCTTACTATACCTAGACAATGCTTCGTCCAGGCGGTCCATGGCAGTCTCATATCTGTTCATAAATCCTTCACCGTTCGCGTCCTCCTTCCCCGCCTTCTGATCTTGTTCTAGCGTGGCCACCTTGTTCTCCCAAACGAACACCAGCGATTCCACATATCGCGCTCTCTTGGTTCTTGCGCGCAGGAACCGGTGCCTAACATCGCCTTCTGGATGCTTGTCGATATCAGCAAACAGGTCCTCGTAGTCGATGAGGGATAGAACCACGTCGGCGCGGCTCGGTTGGCGATCCGAACACATGTGGGGTGACGTTTCGGATCCACCAATACTAGGGCCTGCAGCTTCTGCCATGGATTGGACACCAGAGTTGAAGACGACGATTCGAAGTAGTCCCCAGTTTGGAACCTTGTCGGCCTCATGAGAAGTGCTAGACACACATATATAAGGATTCTCTCTTGGACTTGACTAGGAGCCTCCATCGACTGTTGGAGACCGGCTCGATCATTTCACATCCCTAGCAAAGCCGCAGAGAGCGTTGCACGGCACCGTGGTTAGGCCAATGGCGACAGCAGGTTGTCGTAGTCCCATGCCTGCGGGCGGTCAGCTTCTCAAGGCGGCGCATACACCTCAAATTTTGCGTCATCACCATCAGCGATGCCACCGCAAGGGACCAGTAGAACGAAGGTTGCGAGGAGGGCACCAGCGCATAACATTCACCGGTCTTTTCTCCGCAGAATCGAGTCCGAGGAAGTGCAGAGAACCCTGAAGGATTCTCGGACGAGACTTTCAACTTCATCCAGTAATGACGCTCGCAGGATGCCGAAAAGCTGCATGCAATAACGCCAATACGCAGTAATGCGGCACTGCCTTACAGCCAGGCTGCATCGTGGTATGCAGGCAGTGGAGGGCTGCAGTTCCGGGGGCGGAGGTGTGGATGGGTCGGCACGAAACCGCTGACGAACAGCAGCTAAGGGGAGATGGTGCGGGCCGCTGGAGGCTGCAGTCCATGCCGCAACGATAGGCGTCTAGTCTCGGGAGGTGATAAGTCAGTGATGAAGTGAGAAGTGATGGAAGAGATGGTGGTTGTGTTGTTGTTAAGATGATTCAAGAGGCATTGACAGACAGAAGAGGAAAGCCACACCCAAGAGCTCGCGTACATAAGCCGGTCGCGACCTACCCTCACCCCTCCACAGATTTCCACTCGACTCCGGCCCAGGCTATCCAGCAACGTGTCGCCTTCGGATCGAGCGACACCCGTCGAAGGGGACCGGGGGCTTCGAGCGTATGCTGCTGGCTTGCAGCGATACAACCACTCACATTTGCAGCGCAAGAAGCCTTATCAGCAGGCTTGACTTTGTCCCACCGCGTCCCGGCCATGGAATGGGTGGCGCGTGGTCACAGGACGCTCGCAGGGATCGCGACGGGTCGTGGCACCTGAGGCAAGACCGACGCTCACACCACTCCAGAGAGCACTGTGACCCAATCCTTTTCCCCTTGAGATCAATCCTTACTCTCAATTGAGTCGAACGTGCTGCGGGGTTATGTTCAGCCTCCTCGTTTGCAATTGGGGAGTAAGAGCAAGAAGGCAAGAGGGCTACTGTGAGGCCCTCAAGATGGCCTCCGGATCGCCATGATCGAGCAACGCTCCATGTCTGCCCTCGGTTTCTCGGTCTGCATATTGGGATTCAAAGAGTCTTGGGGTTGAGGATTCGAGTCACTTGCTCATTTCTTGGTCTTCAGTGCCATCTTCCCAGATATCAGATTGAGCTCCAGCTCCAGGCGTACACCGCTCAGTTGGCCACCGAAACGGCCGCTGTTGCCATCCACACCATTTCCGCCAACAAAACTAAAGCGCGCTCTCACTGCTCACCGGTGTTCTACGTCTCATTGCATCTGCAGGTTTCGCTGTCCTTCCAGGATCATGACGTTCGTTGATCATCGCGAGGCCATCAGGACGCCTCGCGACGCCTTTCAGGGAGTTCGTAGGATGTTCGTCGTTCCTCATTGGCGGGGTTAACTGGTATCCACTGAGGGTGTGAAAGGTACTGGCCGCAACCACAATCCCAACATTCGAACTCACCGGAAGCCGCAACATCGATACGTGGATCGAAGGACGTCGTTTGACTCACAGCAGATTTCGATGGGATGCAGCAAACTTCAGATGATTTGGTTGGGCTGTTGCAGCGAGTAAAATGAGTGTGGTATCTTGAGCCCAAGTCTCTCGGCATCAGCACCCTTCTGCCCATCCTCCCAATGCCCAATCCTCAGACGCTCTACATACTTTTATTAGAAGTCTCCAAGAAGCAATCGCCATCTTAAATTAAAGTCAATGCCAATTCTTCCATTACCCACCGAGGCAGCCGCGTCCTCTCGTCTCTCAAGATAATGGAGAGCAGGGATTTCCATTCCACCCGTGCAGATGACCAAGTAACTCTTACAGACTTACCATACGCACTCAAAACTCCTCACCTTAACCGTCAAACCCAAACCTAAGAGGCTAGGGCACCTACTCAGCGCAGCAACACGACTGATAACATCCCCCAATTCTTGGAGGGAGAAGCCTCTACTCTATTTATGCAGTTGGCTACGTATGGCTCGCAGACTTCCCCAACCCATCCACAGCCCCGATCATCCATGCGAAAATTGCTCACGCCAAAATTGATTGTATAGGATACCAAACACAGTGTAGTAGCACCGTCCAGAAACATCTGCCTATTTGCACCCGGAAGCTTCCACTCCATCTAGGTTCATATCACCCCATACTACCGACGGCCTTACTGAGCACTGCTCAACTCTAATGCCGTAAAACAGAGAATCGTCGTACATGGTGCTTATCTCTTAAACACAGTGAAACTCGAACATTCATATCACACCCTATACTCAACACAGCCCCATGGTTCGCAATAGGGGAGCACGGCTCAAGTCCTTCCCCAACCATCGATTCATAAGAAAAAGCAAAACCAGAAGTCATCATGCATACTCATTTCTCTTCAACACTGCGGCTTCCACCCTTTCCCGTCACGCAGCGACGCACCTGACCACCCAAAAACTCCGACCACACCTCCGTCCATCTCACCACTCGCAACCTACGACCAGATACCACAGTTAAAACAGACCGAAACTTTAAGACCGTGATCAGTCAACAGAATTATGTATGTATATAGAAATACGCTTCTCATGCAAGCACCCCTAACTAAATGGTCGTCCCCAAAACACAATACCCACTCCCCAAATGCAAAAAGCCGCGACAGCTTACCCAACAGTAATGCCACTCGAGAAGACGCCAAAACCCCGAAAGCGCGTTCCCGAATCCCAAACAAAGCATTGATGAAAACGCCCAGCCCATGCCCATGCGCGCTGAATATGCAACAACGAACAAAAATTCACTCATGATGCCCCCCTCCTCGCCACTGACCATTATCCAAAGACCACCCCATCCCCGAGCCACACCCTACTCAAAAGTCATCTTCATCTCCCCACCCCCGCCAAACTCGTCCTCAAACTCATCGGCCCAAGCATTATACCCCGGCGCCATCTCAACCGCAACGCCCGCCCCAACACCCAACCCTATCGCGCCACCGGCGACGCCAGCAACCGCAACTGGCGCCGTCATGGACGACTTCAGCGGAGGACGTTCGGTGGCGGCGGAGGAGGATTCCATCCAACCGGGTTGCGCGTCCCAGGATTGCTCTTTAGAGCGTTCGTATGGCGGGCATGGCGATCGCGAGAAAGGCAGTGGGGACGTTGATGGAGGATAGGCCGGTAAGGGACTATGTGAGCGCGACGACGCGGCGGCGGGTGTACGCGGTTCCTTGAACGAAGAGTCGAAGGTCATTTTCATGCCTCCACCACCGTCGTCGAACTCATCATACTTCTCAAAGCTCTTCTTCTCGCCATGGGTTGGTGCATGCGAGCCATTCGACTGCGTGGACAGATTCCCCGTGCTCCCGCCATTATGATGTGTCGACGCAACCCCAAGACTGTCGTTATAACTCTTAGTTTCCCGTAGCCCCGCATACGGATTCGGACTCGTCTGGCTCATATCGATTTTCATGGGCGGCAGCGTACTCTTGATCTCTTTGATCTCAATCGGATCGCTGTAAGACAGCGCCGCCACCTCTGCTCTGAGAGCATCAATGTCAAACATGACCGGATTCTCCGCGATTTTCGCAGGATCGTCGTCCTTGCCAACACTGCTTTTCTCCAGCGTTTTCTCATCATAGACTTCCCAGTCCTTCTTGGTAGCCTTCTTCTTACGCCAGAAGGTGAAGGCGCCCTTCTTCTCTTTCTCTTGTTGTTTCTTTTCGAGCTCTTTCCGCGCTTCTTCGATCTCGTTGATGAGCTCGCGTTGTCGCTGTTCGTGGTTTTCCGGGTCCGGGTCTTCGATTTCAGTAAATTCGTCCGATTCGACGATCCAGCCGACTTCGCGGAGCAGCTTGGGCATTGCGGCTCGGTACGCCATGTGGCCGGGGACTAGCTCGGTGACGTTATGGTTTTCGATGCCGGGGACCTCGACGGGGGCGAGGCCGGCGACTTTCATGATGCCGCCACTGGTTGCGCGGAAGAGGTAGCCTTGATTCTGTTAGCGAAGTGATCATGCAAATGGTGAGGTTGGCACTAACCCAAAATCCAATCATTAGTCGCATAACCATTCACGAAACGGCCTGGGATGATGGCTCTGGCCTTGGTGTATTCGTCCTTTTTTGCAACGACCGGCGTTCCAAACATGTACACGTTTTGAACAAGGCCAACAGCGCCGCGGCCAGCGAGCTCCTTCAGACACGAGAAAATGACCCTGGCGCCCAGCGAGAACCCAACAAGGGTGATGGGTCGTGTGCCCAAATTTCGGTCGATGAGAGAGTCGGCAAGAATAAGGCCGGCCATATCTGCTCGGGCTTGAGAGACGGTCCAGGGGTTGTCGATGAGGTATGATAGTTTTGTTAGAGCAACTGGAAGCTGAATCGCGGCCATGAGGGCGATGAGGATAGTGCTGCCCAACACCTGTTGGAGACCTTGAGTGAGAGCCTTTCACAGTTAGTGAACCATCATCAGAGTTGATTGCATCAGAACGCACCTCTGTGGCAAGAATATTGATAGTATCTCCCATGCTCCGCAGCATCTCTGGCTCCCAAAGTACTGAGTAAATGTCGCCCATGATCGGATCCACCGTACTGTACGGTAATCGGACGTCGTCTAGTTTACCGTTCATCCAACCCGCCAGTGTGACAATGAGATGAACTCTTTTGTTGTTATGCAGGGGTCGATATTCAAAAGTTTTGACGGAGCCTGTCCGTCTCTCTGCAGCTCTGACGGCGATCGTGCCACCGCTGAGGACGCCTGTAGTAGTAATGACCGCGGCGCCACCAGCTCCAGCAAGGAAACCAGAGGTACCAGCTACGCCGATAGTTGTAAAGCCCGCTGCAAGACCAGCTCCAATGACGGGAGCAAGAAGACCCGCGGAAAGTCCAATAACGAGACTGCCTCCAACGGTAGCAAGTCCCATGAATGCAATGCGTCTCTTCATAGCCCTCTTCCGCCGAGTTTCCATATGTTCATCTTCGTTCCAGTTCTCCTTGTTTGCCTCTTCTTGCATCTCTAACGCGTCCGTGACCCGCTTCTCGAAGCGGCAGATCTCAAGCCAATCTACGCTCAAGTACTTTCCCATTTGTTCCAGGAGCTGCCTCGAACGGGCGTCGTATACTGAGTCTGCGATGAGGACCAAGAACAAGTCGCAAAGAATTGTCCACCGAAGATCGATGTCCAGATTCTTTGTGCCGGGGAGCTGGGAAGGAGTCCGCACGGCCGGAAGGTCCTCACCCTCGTGCTCTTCATACGGCGGGGGCGAAGGACTTCTTGGAGAATCTTTCAAGTCAAGACTCGTTGAGGATTTACCCTTTTCCGAGATGGAATCGGGACGAGGCGAGGATATCGAAGCCTTTTCAGGATCCGTTTCCTTGACCGACTCGGACTCGTCCGCAGCGGGATTCTTTACACGCGCATTCTGCATAAGAGCGGGCGTCAGATCGTGAGGGACGACTCCGTGCTCGGACAGCTGCTCTATCATGACCTGCTCGGACTCATTGATATCCATATGCGAGTATAGGCGGACCATCATCTTCTGCGACCACATCTGGTTCGTCTCCTGCATCATGTCGATGATCTTCTTTGTTCCCCTAGTTCGCTCAAGGCCCTTGTAGTTGTTCTTCATGTCCACCATGGCTAACCTGACCAGGCCGACGTACGCGATGCGCTGGCCCTCGGTGAGGAGACTCTTGGTGGTTTGCATCTGCGCAAGGGGATCGCGGGCAGCTTCATCTTCGTCGAACAGAGTCGTGCCTTTTTCTTTGAACAGGTATGCCGTGTTGTCGTCCATGCTGGTCTGCGACTCCACATCATCGTCCATGATGACCCTGGTATAGCCCTTCGCGGCGCCTCCGAGGTTGCCATAGCCGCTCATGTCCTCGAGCTCGTCGGCGTTCTCCTTTGCAATGAGCCTGTTGTCGTCGTCGTACATGTCGTAGTGGGCGTATGCAGGCATGGTCTGCCATTCGCCGTCCTCGAAGTCGTCCTTCTTTTCATCGTGCTGCGTCTGCGGGGCCAGCTGCTGGTGGGAGTATTCGGACACGGCCGTCGCCGGGTGGCCGTACGCAAGACTGTTACGCTGGTCGGCCGATACGGTGCGTTGGTGGGCTGCGGCGGGTTCCTTTGCTTCCGGAGGCTTCTCCTCGTCTTTCTTGGGTTCGACCTTGCCCTCGTCTGCCTCTGCATGCCCGTTGACCACCGGCTCTGACTTCTTCTCGTCCTTGCCTTTCTCCGCCACCGGCCCCGACTCTCCCTCTTCCTTGTTTTTCCCCACCGCCTTCTCAGGGACCTTTGCCGCGCCCGCTGCGCCCACTGCGCCCTTATCCGGCAGCGCAGCATTCTCCCTGCTTGCTACCTTTGACTCGGCATCCGTGAACACTTCATCCTCCGAGTCGCTCTGCACCTGCGGCGTCCGTGGCCGTGGTTTCCGAATCGGCAGTCCAAAATCGTCATATTCAATCTGAGGCTTTGCCCTCTCCGCGCTCTCTGCCGGGTTCGCTGTCTCGGAGGTAGGGGGTTCAGATGCGGGATCGGTCGGCATGTTTGAGGGTCGTCGCACGCATGGAGAGCGCTCTGTGGGCTCTGCGGGGGATTATATATAAGCGGTATTCAAGGCGGGGAAGGCGCTCGGAATTGCAGAGTATGTACAGGCACCGTCAGCGTCGCCCTCAGGCCATCATGGAGCCCACCGCCGCAAGCAACCTCCAACGTCGGGGATCTGCCCGCTAGTGTCACGCACGGGCCACACCATCCGAACATTTGAAACGCTTTTGGGAATTAAATTTCTGGCCGTCGCGAACGACGTCCCCGCATTCCTCACCACCCCCGAGCGCAGCGCCACCATGAAGCTCAAGCGCGCCAAAGCCTACCGCAAGCTCATGCACCAGTACGAGATCCAGTTCGGATTCCGCGAAGCCTACCAAGTCCTCCTCGACGCCGAGTTCCTCCAAGATGCCTGGAGATTCAAGATCGACCCCATCACCCGCCTCGAAGGCGTGCTCCAGGGCAAAATCAAGCCCATGGTTACGCAATGCTCGATACGCCACCTCTACAACGCGAAGCCGAAAAACGAGGCGCTCATCGAACAGGCAAAGACCTACGAGCGGCGAAGATGTAACCACCACGGACTCGAAAACCCGCTCACGTCGCTGGAATGCCTGTCCGAGGTTGTGGGGCCGACGAATAAGCACCGGTACATTGTTGCGTCGCAGGACCAGGAAGTGAGAAAGCACATGCGGGCCATCGCCGGTCTGCCGCTGGTGTACATATCGAAGTCGGTGGTGCTTCTCGAGCCTATGAATACGCAAACTGCCGAACAGAGGAGCGCCCTAGAGCGTTCCAAGTTTCGGCTCGGGCTCAAGGGACAGCGAAACCCGGATGCTGGGCAGAAGCGGAAGCGAGCAGACGACGAGGGGGCGAATGGTGGTTCTATTGAGGATTCTGCAGGGGATGCCAAACCCCAGAAAAAGAAGAAGCACAAGGGCCCGAAGCAGCCCAACCCGCTCAGCATGAAGAAACCCTCAAAGGCGCCGCCGAAGGACGAATCTTCCAAGCCTAAGGCGGCCGACCACAGAGAACCGCGACCCTCCACGACAGATGCGTCCGAGCCCTCTGCCCCCGACGGCGAAACAGGCCACCGGAAAAGGAAGCGCAAGCACAAACCGAAGGGCGAGGGTGCGAGTTCGGTGGACGCGGAGGCAGCTGCTTCGTGAAGCCTCTCGCGGTATGACAGACCAAGGGTTGACGGGGTTGAGGTTTGCGGTCTAGAGAGACATGGTCAGCGTAGGAAGGACGACCGAAGAGGACACAGAGCATACCTTGTGGTGTAATACTGCAGACGCGATTGTATGTGATGGGGCGTTCACAGTCCCTGGACCCTACACCCAGCACTCATACCTTCTTACCCTGCGCCAGCAGGTCCGAGACCTTGGGTGGAAGCACCAAGGAGCTCCGATCGTTCCGCTTCACAAACTCAATGACTACCTCCGCCGTCTTCTCGGGCAAGTCTTCATGGAGGTAATGGCCTGCAGCGGGAAAGACCTGGAGCTGGAATTTGCCTGCAACACAATTAGATATACCCGTTCCAATGTGAATAAAATGCGGGACTCACCCTGCATTTGCCCAATCATCAATTCCTTGTCTAGTCGATCGGTGCCCGCGAGCACCAACAACTTCGCGCCCTTCCCACCCAAGAACTTCTTACTCATACCACTGAACCAATTCTCCCAGTACGCCTCTGTGCTCGACAACTCAGTCCGCCACACCCACCGTCCTTCGGGTGACTGCAACAACAGACTCGGTACGCTAGCCCGTGCAGACTGTGGATTCCGCAGCGTGCGCGACCGTATATGCCATTCAATCGCCGCATCCAAGCTCGGAAAGCTCTTCGGCCGAGTCGCGAGATTCGCCTGCATATGCTTGAGCGCCTCCATCGCACTCCCTTCCACCACATCCAGCACCGCATAGCCCAACAGCTTGTTGCCCAGCATCTTCTCATTCGCGGCGTGCGTGACGACTGCGCCGCCAAGACTGTGCCCAATGAATACCGTCATGGGTAATTCCTTCCAGCCCATTCTGCTCCGCGTGAGGTCTATCATATCCACCAGATCCTGACTCAACAAACCTATCGAAAGATCATTATCCACATGTCCTTCCGAGCTCCAAACAACACTCCCATGCTCCCTCGCCTCAACCGCCAGTACACCCACCTCCGGCATCGCCTTCCTCACCTCCTTTGCAAACAGCGCGAAGCTCATCCCACTGCTCCCGGCCCCATGATGCAACACCAGCAACGGCGCTTTCGCGTTTCCCGGCGGCGTCAAGTATACGTGGAACTTTGCCTGCGCTGCGGTGGCCGAGGCGCGTCGCTCGAGGAAGAATTCTTGGGCGAAGTATTCCGACCATTGGACTATGGGGGCGGGGCGTTGAGAGGATGTGGGTATGACGGTGCCGGTCGAGGACATGGAGGATGCGGAGGAGGTATCGTCTTCGTACGGTTCCGCGGGGTCTTCGAGGAGGGGCTCTGGTGGGGGGAGGGCCGAGAGCTTGGTTTTGGCGAAGGTTTTGGCGAGATCAGACATGGTGGGGTGAGGTTTGGAGGTCGTGTTTTGTGTGCTGGAAAGTTTATAAAATTTATAACTGAGCTCAGGGACGGGGACGGTTTGACATGTGGAATGGGGGGTGAATGCAGGGATCAGGGTCGGAGGCCCGCAAGTTCTAGCGAGGGACAAAGCTTCTTTTGCATCACTTTTTTTTTCCAGAACATCACGCTGTTTCACGACACCATGCGAACTGCACGTGCAGAGCAACATTTCATGCTACACACGTCCGCGTTTATTACGGCTGCGGCGGCTGTGCGTCCGCGGTCATCCCAGCCATGATGCATTCAATAGCGTCCTTGGTAGGCCCAGCCAGACTCTGGACTATCCATGACGTAGATCTGCGGCATCTAGCGCCGACTCGATCGTCAAATAGGTGATCGACCCTCGACACCACCTTCCTTGTTATCGTGAGGAGAAAAGGCTGGTTTTACGGCTCGCCATTCCCTTCCCTTCTCCTCCTCTTCAGCTTTCAATTCTAATAGCTGTTGTCTTTCATCATCCGTCGCAATCCGCATCACGCGATCGAGTAGCTCCATCAGGGTGTTTGTGGCTCTCTCTCGCTCCCCCAGCCACCATGTCGATGTGGGGATCAAAGAAGGATCGCCCGGAGAACGGAAACGGCGAACAACCTTCCAGAGATGATGGCGCTTCTGCGACGAATGTATCGAGGAGAAGCTATGAGCCTCGCGAGGAGCCAACTGAGAGGACTAGATTGCTCGACCGTCCGAGACCCCCGAATTCGGATGGTTATCTGGACCCAGATGACCCAGCAGTAAGGAAACCCACCATACTCCCCGAGATACATTCGGATACTAAGATGAACAGGTGTCACCTTACAACCTATGGAGCGTCCGCTTCCTCCGCTACTTCACGGTCCTATTCCTGATGATCTCCTGCCTCTGGTGGACTCTCCTCCTCATCTCCATCTTCATCTCCCCGCCCGGCATGCACAGCCGGGGTAGCGGCTTCTTCGACTTCGCCTACACATGCCTCACAATCGGCAACCTGCTCGTCACGGTGATATTCTTCGTCGCTCCTGCGAAGGTGCTGCGAGTCACTACTGGCATTGTCGCGGTCTTCCTCCTCGTCGATATGATCATCATCCTCGCCGTGCCACGGATAAGGCTTGAAGAAGGCTGGGTTGGTATCGCGTCCGTAGTTTGGGCCGTCTTCGTCGCCTTCTGGTGTATACTTACGGACCGCATCGTGGCATGGGGCAAGAAAGAGGAGGAGGAACGCCTCACTGGCCGGCCGGAGACACGCCGCACTCTAAAGGAGTGGCTCGCTATCTTAGTCGCGTCCATCATCACCGTCGTCTTCGTTGTCATCGTCATCCTCATGACCGGCACTCTAGGCATCCGCGCCCGCGACTCAACCCTGGCCATGGAAGGCAAACGCATCCTCGTAGATGGGGACAAGTATGCCGTCCATCTCGCCTGTGTCGGCAACGTATCCAACCCGGACGGTCAAAGGGTACCCACCATCATCATCGAAGCCGGCGAGGAGCCCTCGGAGTACGACTTCGAACACTGGGCCTACAACGCCATGCAAAACAAGACCATCTCGCGCTACTGCTATTGGGATCGTCCCGGCTACGCCTGGTCCGACAACGCGCCCTCGCCGCACTCAGCAGGCATGTCTGCTGATGCACTCTCCGAAGCCCTTGCCCGAGAAGGCGAAGAGGGCCCTTGGATTCTGGTATCGGCTGGCACGGGCAGTATCGTAAGCCGCATCTTCAGCTCCAGACATATGAAGCAGGTTACCGGCATCATGCTCATCGACCCCATGCACGAAGACCTTCTCCACCGCATCGGTAGCCCTGCCCGGGGCTTCATGCTCTGGGCTTGGGGCATCATTTCCCCACTCGGCCTCGAGCGTCTCGCCGGCGCCATATTCAAGGGCCGTACCAGGCAAGACCGCGTGTACGGCCGTAATGCCTACCAGTCCGGCAAATACATTAAGGCACAGCTACAAGAGAACCTGGTGGCCGATAGCTTGTCGAAAAACGAGGTCGTGTCTGCGAGGAATATTCAGAGCGCTGATACGGCGCTTGTGGTTATTAGTAGCGCGATAAAGTGCAGGACTGACAAGGAGTGGGAGAGGAAACAGGAGGACTTGACTAAGTTGACGGATAATCTTGTGGCTTGGGATGTGGTTAACAAGGCGCCGCATCAGGTTTGGCGGACGTATGAGGGGAGGGCCGCTATGGAAAAGAGGCTTAAACAGCTGGTTAAGGCGGCGGCTAAGGTGAAGACGCCGGCAGCCTTTGATGAGGCTGTGGACGACTGATCTGTTGGCTCAGTGGGCTGGGTGATTCCCGAATTGTCTGTGACGATTTCTTTTTCGCGTACATCGGTTCTTGTGTGTTTGGGTTCGTGGATTGGGCAGGGTTCTTTGCACATAGCCTGGTGTTCCGGCTTCTTCGCGTCCTTATCGGTTATGGCAGCATGATCTTTTATACACTATTGACGGCAACATGATGTAGTTCTCGGCCGAACCTTTTAATTCCGTGACCATCAAACTCTTCCTGTTGATGATGGCTATATACAAATCATACCCCGATCCCTCACGCGCTATTCGCAATCCCTGTCATGCTATATTATACACTTCTCTAACACTCGATCGTAATGGCATTACAGCCAACTGCAATAACAATCCCAATCGCAAACTCAAGACTATCCCATAGCCTTCAAGAAGTTCTTCTCTTTAATATCGGCCCTCCGCTTTCCCCGCATGGCCTTTGTCAACTCATTCCTCGCCTCCGCCGCCTGGACCGCACCTTCGAGCGAGCCATCACTTGCGGGGAGATCGATCGTCTGTTCGTATATGGGGACCTTCGGGACTAGCAATCCGGGGTTCGCTAGTTGTTCTTTGCGGAGGCGCTTTGCGGCTACACGACGTTGTTTTTTAGATTTCGCTATCACGCATTAGCTATCATTCCAGGATGGAAGGAGCGGCAGAATCATCCGTAGGGGGGAGATCATTTTGGCATGTCAGGATAGGTAAAGGCTTACAGAATAGATCGCCAGCCCCAGCAACGTCCCCCTTCTTCTCCTGCCGATCCAGCACCGTCCACAACCACTCGGGATACTCCTCATCCGCCATCGCGACCGGATCCTGCTTATCCTTGTAGAAGTTCAGCCCCTTCAATGGCGTCCCAGCTGGCACCGAGCTCCGCACCAACGGCGCGGCTTTCTTCTCCGGAGCGGCGGCTGCATCTTTCTTCGGTGCTGATGTGCTCCCTGCGCTGAACGGTTGCGCAGCGGATGTCGAGGTCGCGGCGGGTGGTGTGTGCGAGGACCCGGGAGGGCCTTGTCGCGGCGCGGTTTGCGTAGCGGTGTTGGCGGAGATGGGGGTTACGTTGGGGCGAGTGGTTGTTGTGGTGAAGGGGCGCGCGGCGCGGAGGGAGGTAGTTTTAGAGACCGGGGAGTGAGAGGCTGCGCGGAGACAGCGCCGGCAGATCATTTTGAGGTCGTGGGCGGGTTCAATGGGTGCAGAGGTGGTGATGGTGTTGCGGGAGCTATCAAAAGTTCGGACGGAGCGGGGGAATGGTTTCTCCGGCCGATTGACTGGGGCGGGTTTGAGACCTCACAGCCGCTTCCCGTTGAAATGTTGCCGTGTATGCCTGAGGCATCTTTCGTCAGCCCGACATGATCGTTCCGTCCAATCATCATCAATCAAAGGATAGCTCTAATTTCTACAAGATGCGTCGCAAGGGGGAGGGGGTTCTAAGCCCCCCATCAGCAGCGGTGGCCTAGTATTAAACCACAGCCCTAATTATGATAAACAATCTTCCAGACCATTTAACTCATATTCAGCCTTCTCCATTTTCGCCTCATCACTCCATATATACCGAGCGAAAAACAGAAGTATCTCGTCTTGCAACAGCACTCCCCAGTACTTTTCAAGCCAAGGTACCGTCCCTAGTCTCCCTAATGTTTGCCGGATATGCTAACGAGCTTGGGTAGTCACCAAGCCTACCGCTGCTATCAGGGCATACATACGCAATCATGAGATCTCCCACGGACTCCTTCGAAGCTCTCTGCACTGAATGCCAGAAATAAGACTGGCCGGCCATCATCCAGAACTTATCCCATCAAATAAGAGAAGATATTCCCTGCTGCGAAGTTCTCGTAGGGGACAGAACAGAAAATACCCTTGTTTACTATCCGCACCCTTCTTCGCCCCGTCCCGACTCCTTCATCTTGTCCCGATGTCGAGCATCTTGTTGGTGCCTGGCTCCTTGGAAAGTCCTTCCTCTACGATGGTTCTGTACTTCACAGAAGAACTTATCACTGGTCCAATACTGCTCCATGAGGTCCCTCATTACCTTGGCATTATTGAAACTGGTAGCCTCCCACAGACCATCAAGATTTTTGCGCCCCGTGTCATGAGTCCAACGTCGATTGACTATTCATAAATTCGAGCATGGCTTCAAACTTGTTCTGCTCGATGCATGCATTCAGGTACAATTGCTGGCATCGACGAATCCCTGAAGCTTAAAGTCATTGACTGCCACTCCAAGGCAGTCATCAAAGCTCCAGGGAACTGTTCTTACGCAGCATTGTCCTACGTCTGGGGCAAAGCTCAATCACCACACCATGCTCGCAAAGGCATGTGCTTTCCGGCAACCATTGAAGATAGTATCACAGTATGCCTTGCCCTTGGCTTTAGATACCTCTGGGTCGATCTTTACGTAGGTAGTAACAATCCTAAGCGACAGTTTTGATCCCTTAAGTACCCGGAGCTGACCGTTACTTAGTGCATTGATCAAGATAATCCCTCTGAAAAGCATGCTCAGATATCAAGAATGAACCAAGTATACTCCAAGGCTTCCATTACAATCGTAGCAGCGACAGGACACGATTCCAATTAGGGCTCCCAGGAGTTGGTGCCACACCTCGACAGCCCCAGCAGCTTATTAAAATTGGAGACTACGCATCCGCAGAGGTTTTCCCTGATATCGCCTCCAACCTGAAAGCGTCTCACTGGACAACTCGCGCTTGGACTTTTCAAGAGGGATTCTTGTCCAAACGAAGATTAATCTTCGATGAAAGACAGATCTCATTTGTGTGCGGATGTTTCTATGCTGCTGAAAGTTTTACGCACGATGTCAGGTATAGTTCGATGCACCCCAATTTGCGACCCCTATTCGTTCTTTGCCAACGCGATGAACATCGGGCAGAATCACGCGGGCGATCTTGTGATTCTCGACATTGTGGAAGAGTACACAAGGAGGGATTTGTCATTTGACGCGGACGGACTGAATGCTTGTCTCGGCATATTCAATGCACTACGATTCCACGCTGGCCTGAACCTCCGGGGTCACATATGGGGCATCACTTGCATAGGATCGACGCTGATACTCTCATGGTGCCATCCCAAGCCGGCTCGTCGGCGACCCATATTTCCTAGTTGGTCATGGGTGAGTTGGAAGGGTCCAATTAGGTATTGGTCCCATGGCCAGCGTACAAATTTCGTAAAGATCGACGCACCCACCGGGAGCATGCAGTGGGTGCCGATACAAGTCTATCTCAGAACCGGATTCTCTGGGGCGCAACAAAATCCTGAAAATGCTCCCAGGCGCCTACAGCTTACGGGCAAATGTCCGAACGTTATGTTCTTCGACCAGCCAGCCTTAGGTCGTACCAACAGTAATATAGACCGGTCTTTCAGCATCAAGCATTTACACCGCCCTCCAAACTCATTACCCAATTCCACACGCGAGATGTACGCATCGATCCATGTGGCCTTGGACATTTTTCAGCTCGTCCATGCCGACCTGGATTGCGATACACTGGGGGATCATGATCTCGGAGATTGCGTAGCCATACTGGTGGGCTCGGTGTCCCAAGGGCCAAGGCTTTGGTACAAATTCCTTCTTCTCAAGCCAACGGGTGACGCATACAGGCGAGTTGGACTTCTGACAACACCTTGGACAGAAGCGGGTTCTTTCGAAAGGCGTTTTGTTTTTCGTCGTCAGGTTGGCTTATACGAATGGTCAGATAATAGCCCGGCCGTCACTGCGGCCTGGCCTCGGGGATCAGAGCCCCAGTGGCTCCGGACTGCAATCGAGAGGACGTTGGTCGTGGAGTAAACCAAGAGCGCTCTAAGACGAAGAAGATAGACATATTTCGCGGCAATCTCCTCAGGTTAGGCACCAGATATCATTTCAATCCCTAGCCTCACACCGATATCGACTTCAGATTCATATCCTTCCCCTTCTCCTCACCTAACCCGTCCACAACATAAAAAACAAATGCCCCCATAAGCACAACAGCAAGGACCTGTCCGAATCCCCATGCGGTCTCATTTCCCACAACAAGCCGGGAATTACTGATCTTCAAATCCACAATATCGTAGAACGACCACGCCCACATCCCCAGATAAAAGCAAACTTCGAGAGCGTAAAAGCCATCACCAAAGGACCAGATCGCCAGGAACTGGGCACACGCGGAATATATCAGCGCGAGGACAACCGCCCCCAGGTAGACGAAGAAATTTCCTGTGAGACGCGCCCGCCATCTCCAATTCCTCGGACCTTTAGGATTCCGCGAAAGGATTTGCGCTTCTCGCCACCGCACCACGCAATCTCGGAACAACCTCTCCTCTCCTGAGTGCAGACCCTCCGAGTATACAACAAGCATTTCTTTCGTCCTATTCACCAGACTCAACATCAATACGAGAGCGTAGAGGGATACACCAGCCAGCCAGAACCAGTCACTATTCCACGCCGACTTATCATGAAAAAGGTAGCACCTCCCTGAAACAAGAGTATTCCAGTCTTTATAGTTCTGCGCCCAGATAGATCTGCCGTAGAGAACGGAAAAGGAGGCGGCGCATATGAAGACGAGGAAGCGCCGGAGGTAGGAGCGGAATCGTTCGGTGCCGCGGAAGAAGGCGTCAATGCGTTGGATTATACTGGATGTGCCAACGGCGGTCTCGTTTGATGCTGTTATAGAGGCTTGATTTGAGGGGTCTGATTTTTCTGCGGTAGCAGATGCTGAGGGGTTGGAATCATTCCAAGCTTCGTCGAGTCGCGCTGCCCAGAAAGAGTTGAGTGCAAACCACCAGTAGTTTATGACGAAACACTGGTGGTAGAAGGAGAGACCGTCACCCTGGGCAAATGCAGCTGTGATGATCGCTGCGCCGGTCAACAACTGCAAATCGCAGAGGTTTCCTAGCAATTTTTCGGCAAGGGAGAGCCAGCGATGATGCTTCTCTTTGCTGTCATTCTGTTCCTGGCTTCCCAGCGTGGTCGTTTCTTCATCATTTTCTTCAGCCTCCTCTCCATCCCTATCGGCGATGTGCTCAGATAGGCGCGCAGAACTGTTCTCCAACGCCATTTCGAAGCTCTGAGATTCGTCTTCGTTCGGCCGCAACAACCATTTGAACCTCGCTTTCTGTCGCACAGACGTATCATGCCACGCCGGTAGCAGGGCGACGATGATTGTGCAGAGCGACATGCCTGCGAAGGAGGTCATGACCTGGAATTCTTCAGCAATAATTCAACTTTCTGACTGTCAGATAGTGACTCACTCCTATCCCCGATATATCTGGATCCGCTGAGAACGTCACGTTGCAGCGGCAATAGTCTAGATCCGTTACGTTGTAGTAGAGTCGCGTTGTGTTGAATCGGCACCACCAGTCATACTCAGTGTTTGCGAATGTGAAGTTAGTTGTCGACTCCCACATCTTGAGGGTTGTCTGCCAAAGAAACGAGAAAGAAGGAGAAAGACTACTGGTTTAGGTTTTGCGTCTCGGGATGAGACAAAACTACGGTACAAATTCTGAGGGTAGGTATATACGTTCAACAGCCTCAAGGATTTCTGTCATGCGCAAGGCTGAGCAGGCATGTTTGTCGTGGGAGCGTGGGAGCCACAGCCTCAGCCCCGTCGACGCGGAAGCTACCGTTGCCACATCGCATCACGAGGTTGTTATTCGCTATGGAGGCCGCCTTTTTGGAGAGTGAGCATGAACGAGGCAGCCCGTCGTGGGGCTAGTTGCACACAGATCTCCGCACCGCCCACCGTCTGATGTCAATCATGGGGTTTTCTGGAAAGCGCTGGTGTGAAGGATGACGTCATGATTGCTCTCGTTCAGACGATGCTCAGACGATGGCCCGCAGTGATAAAGATTGACCGTCGCTGCCGTAGTTGTCAATTCAATGTGATTAGTGGGGTAGTCGCAATCGCCAAAATAAGCTTAGTGTGACACCTTTGCGTGCCAGCCTTCTCAGGTGCCGCTGGAGCCTAATCCCATGTGTGTGCCCTCTTAACATAATTCTGATGGTTTCTCTTCTGCTCCTAACCCCTACGAGCGGCAGTCTGGAAAATGCCCTACTCGCGACCCGGACGCGCAGAACATCGTCACGGCGAAAAATCCCCCAACACCAAATACTCTTGAACATGGATGCCAGCACGACTCCAATCTCCCGACAGTGAACGCCGCTAGCCTCCATGGCGTGGAATTGGACCGAGATCTTTAAGGATTTCGGAGATGAACCCCCCGAATCACCCGCCTGAAGAATACTCGATAGCGGAATTCCAGTGTCATCGTACGATGCGGATGGCAAAACTGCGCTGCACTTGGTTGCTAAGCACAATGATATAGTAGTCGCAAAACATCTCATCGACCGAGGAGCGGATGTGAATGCTCCGAGAAAGTGGCCCACTACGGCCGCGTTCGAAAAGCGACCAGCCAAAACTTCTTGGCTATGGACACCTCTTCATTACGCAACTAAGAGAGACGATGGCGATATGATCCAGTTGCTTATCGATGCTGATGCGAACATAGAGATGAAATCAAACATACGCGAAACAGCACTAAACGTTGCATACAGAGAAAGAATGGTGATCGCGCTATGGCTCTTACATGAACATGGCGCTATGAACAACAAGACGCTGTACTCTCCTGGTATCAACGATCCACTTCCTCCTTGGTTGACGGACAAGATGGAGCAAGGGAAAAGCCCGAGGTCAGTTATAATCCAGTTAGAAAGGACATCTTGCAGACCGTCACGCAATCTATTGGAAACATGAAAGCACATGGAGAGAGGTTCTGTGACCGATGTTGGACGAGCTTCGACCTCGATTCGACGGCGGAGAACTGGTCTGCCCACGATTTTGGGTATATCAAAAAATGCGAAGTGTGCACGGCCAGCCTTTTTACTACTCCCAAAGGCTTGACACCCTCTTGGATTTTGCTGGAGACCACCCCTTCTGTTGTCAAAACCAAGACACCCGAAGGTACAAAGTGTTTATTTGTGTTAATACGCATTCCTGTTCAACTAACCCTGTCGTAAGAGGATCTTGAGTACATTCTCGCCGCGGCCGAGAATTCCCCAGACCAGTCCACAGGCTCTGATACTGCTTTCACATTTACAAAGTATTAGCTATTACGCTGTATCAAGTCCCACAGCTCCCGCAAAGGTCTATGGGAAGAGACTCCAAAGCTTCCCGCCCGGGTCATCGATGTCGGTGTTGGCGACTCTCCGCCACGCCCTGCGCTCTATGAGTCGAAAGCCGGTGAACGAGAATGTTATTGCGCTTTGAGCTATTATTAGGTCCCGTTCACCGTAAAGACAAAACGGAAATTACTGCCTCGCTTCAAGCAGTCCTTACACTGGGGTAGTACCCCCGGTGATTCAAGACGCCATCAAAATCACCATTACGCTTGGAATACGGTATCTATGGGTAGATGCCTACTGCATCGTACAAGATGAAAAAGAGGACTGGACAATGGAATCACAAACGATGCACGAGACATACCGGAGTGCCCTTCTATCGATTGGCGTTGTTGGGTCCTCGTCGCGGAAGGGGGGTATCTTTCAACCTCGCAACGGGCAAGAAATCGGGAAGAGTCCGCGGCGTAGGCCGCACGGTATACTTGACACCCGAGGCTGGACCATGCAAGAACAATACCTCTCACCGCGAGTCTTGAGCTATGCCGGAGGTCAGCTGTTTTGGGACTGTCTACATCTAAGCGCGTCCGAGTCTTGCCCAGCGGGGGTACCCGCATTTGTCGACGAGGACCACCGCGACGAAGATTTTCGAGCGTCTAGAACTCTGGGTTTTAAGCCAATTATCGGCTATGAGTCTCGCAACCGGGTCTACTAACTTTGGCGGAAACTTCTGGGTGAATTCACTCAGCAAGAACTTACTAAGAAGACGGACAGGCTGGCGGCAATACGCAGCATTTCTTCATCATTTTCGGTGCCGTTGAATGACGAGTTGGTAGCGTGGATATGGACGAAAGCTCTGATCTGACACCTGGCATGGTGGGTCAAACCAGAGAGACTTGGGCCCTCAAGTACCAAACGGCATTCGGACTGCGTTTCGTGGTCGTGGCTCTCCATGCAAAATGCCGTCACCTACGAATGCGTCCTTGCTCATCAGTCGATCAAGCCCAGCTCATTTCCGCCACCGGGGTCGATGAACTCTGGCAGTCGGCCTACTCCACGGGACATTTACGATTAGAAGGGGAGCTCATTAACGTTAGCTCTTTCAGGACGGGAGTGGGAACCTCTCTGATACCGTATCACTATCTAGTGGACCTAAAAGCCAAGATGGAAGAAGCAGAAAACGAGGCGCTCACCACAGCTCAAGCAGTGCGGAAAAGAGCCATCGGGGCACTGGAATTCCGATATAGGCAGAACGAGGCTGTGGCTATGTGGACGTCTCGACCAGCGCCGTCGCCTCACACTCGGGGCTACGAAATCTGGTATCCTGATTATGGCGCTGTCTTCCCCAAGGAATCGAGCTCTTTGCCTTTGTGCTAGGTACGAGCAGTACTGGACACGTCTACTCTCTAGTCCTCACACACGCCTAACATGGTCCGTCTTCGGATCTCTGGAGAGTGGGATTGTGTGCTTGAAATCCTGGGAATGTTGCCTACCTTCAAGAAATCCACCCCACTCTTTTCTCGGGATCCAAAACAGCAATTCATTTGGGTTGAGACGATCGCGAACACCCGCTCTGATCCTCGACCTTTGCGAGAGTGAAATCACGTGCATTGGAATCCCGCGAAAACTCTACCCAATATTCTCAGGGTCAAGAACAACGATCCATTTAGGTTGAGAAAATAGCAAATCCCTATTCTCATGCCCTCACTCACCCTACGCCACACCACCTTACGCCGCTGTAACTGTCGCCGTCGCCCAAACCGTCATAATAGGCGGCATGTTACACAGCGGCACAGTGGCTCTACTACACATTCCCGGGTCACCCGTATAACTGCTCGGCGGGGGATTACATCCACATATCAGACTGGCTGTTGTTGTTTGCCTATTAAGTCACTAAATCAGCCCCTATATCCATATTCTCTCTCATCGTGGTGCGTATTTACACTGGATCAACTTGAGCATTCAGAGTCATTGGATTGAGAAGAGTTGACGCCCGCGACGCGGTGACTACAACAGTAGTCGTCTTAGTGTAAGGCAAAGGTGTCGGGAGCGGGCAAAAGGGCGGAAGGCCGTTGCAGATGCATAGAATGGTGCAGCCGGCGCTGGAGCTGGAGACTGACGGAATGCTGGTGAGGGTCGTGGCAAAGGACGTCGTTGGTGTTGTCATGACTATCCCAAGTGTTAGTACAATAGAGAGAGAAGGATTAGGAATGGTATGTATGCGTACGTGCCACGTAAGTCGGCGACGGAAGGACGGCCAGCGAAGACATGTCAAAAGTCCTCGCGCTCTTCGAGTCTCCAACAAGAAGAAATAGATATATTGGATAGCTCCTTCCTCAAGGCGATGAAGCGCCCATCTTTCATATCCAACCCCTCATCGAAGGATTCCACACTAGCAACTGAGCTTAGCCCTTGTTCGCAACAAACTTAGAGTGTTGCGAAAGCAATATACCTAATGTAACCAAGCGTACTATATAGTACATGTCGGCTAAATCAACCCCAAACGCTGACTTTTCTCCACCTTTAAGCTGATCATCAACGCAGCCTGTTGGAAGGACAAGAACCCAAACTCGCGGTATGATGCTCCTTTCCGCTTTCAAAGCAGCGCTAGTACCTGTGTTACCAGTCTCCCGAGTCCTATTCTGGGCAGAATTTTGCGCCGGTCTATTCATAGATTGATCGATAGAAGAAGAATTGGAGAAATTCAGGTAAAGGGTATATTAGACAGATGATCGATTTGGAAGGAATCCAGGTCCCTAGATTCGAAGAAATTTCAAAGCCTTCGTCACATTAGAGCGGTAGGAACGTCTCATACATTTCCATCATACAAGATAAATGGTACCCATGCGATCCGCCTCTTCACAATCCTACCGACCCGCAAATCCATCCAACCAGTTACGAAGAAAGAAAAGTGGTACGTCTCTTACTCCTCCGACCCTTCTTCAGGCAGCTCCTCAATCACCCCTTCAACCAACCGTATTAGCTCATTCACATCTGGCCTCTCCCCGGGCTCAACCCTCAGACACTTCCTAACAATCTCTTTCACCTTATCACTAATGACCCCATCCACATTCTTCTTCGCGTCCCTTCCCTCGTCGGGAAACCGCCAATCACCACCAAGCACACACATGCTCAGACTGCCGCCAGTCTCGTCGCTCCTCGCCTCGAAGGGTGATTTGCCCACGAGGCAGGCGTACAGTGTGCAGCCAAGCGACCATATGTCGACCTTTGTGTCAATTACGGAGCCGGTCTTTACGTCGAAGAGTTCGGGGGCCCGGTAGGGCATTGTGGAGTGTTCGGCGGCTGTGTCTTGGACTTGGAGGGCGAGGGAGCGCGATGTTATGGGAGTTGGGGAGGGGGCGAGGGATCCGAGGTCCATGAGGATGGGGGTTGTGCCGTCATCGGCTATCATTATGTTTCCTGCGGTGGGTGTCAGCGATTATGAACCTAGATATGAGCATCCGCATAGACGTACCGGGCTTGATATCCCTATGCGCATATGCGCGCTCACCACCTGGAGCAATTCCTTCCTGTGCCATTGAAACCTCGCCGTCCAAAAGCCCTTCAGCTTCAATGTCATCATCGTCGTCGTTGTCTCTGTTACGCCTGCTCGGCCTCATTTCCATACTCTCCGCTGCCTCCGCCGCCTCCGCATCCGCCCTCGCCGCATCCCTCCGAACTTTCTTCGCCTTCCCTTCGCTTCTCGCGCCGCCTGGTCCTCCCTTGACTTTGTATTCATGCATTGCCTTTAGCGCATGGCACACGCCCAAGAACAATTGCATAAGCCGCTTCTCTGGGAACTTTGTATGATTGACCAGATTCGCGTTGATCATGTCCTGCAGATTTCCGCGGCGGTAGTAGGGTAGAAGGATGTAAACTGTTTTGGCGGAGGGGTCGCTTTTGTCTGACGCGACACTATAGTCGACGGAATGGATGATGTTGGGGTGCGGCGAGAAGAGGGAGTACGCTTCTACTTCCTTGAGAGCGAGGGCGACGGATTCTTGGCCGAAGGGACAGCGGATCTTTTTGAGGGCGTAGAGTTGCTGATTCGCGTTATCTTGGACGAGGTAGACGTAGGAGAAGCCGCCCTATTACACGAGTTAGACAATGTCCTAGCCAACACACCGGAAGTCCAAGGCTTACCTCGCCCAGCAATCGCTGTATCTTGAAGCTCCGGCTGTTTATCTTAAGCTGTGGTGATCCCGGAAAGCACACCATGCAATTTGTGAACGAGTAAACGACATCGAGAAAGTACAACCCTAATGACCCCATCTTGACGGCTATGACGAGTTGGTAGCGAGCTGTGCGATCTTGACAGGTTTGCGGAGTTGGTGATTGACCTCCGAGCGCGGATGCGATGGAGTCGAGTATGTTTCGTTTAGCCCGATTGTGATAAGAGCGGGTGCACGGGACTGAGGACAGCGAACAGGTGCAGGAATTTGATAGTGCAAGAGGAGTGAACACTTGCTTGCTGAATGAGTGAGAGTCGCGCAACCGTCGGCGGAGCTGAGATGTGGCTCCGGTCCTGCCAAGGCTGTGGCTGAGAGAGTTGCATTTGCCTTTCTGAGACATCGATCAAACCTGGGCCTACAACTCCGCTGACTAAACTTTGGAACGATATATCATGCAACCCGTCCCTCTTCAATCCGTCTCGTGCATGCGTTTTATTCTCTACCGCCCAAGAACGCGCCAAAATCTCGCGCGCCGTCAGCTTCTGCACAAGGCAATACACCATCCTCCCAACTACAGCATTATATATATACAAGTTTGCCTACCAACCCCACCATTAGAACCCCCTCCTCCTCGCCTTCCCCAGCATAGGCTTCTTCACAGTCCCATCACCCGCAGCCGCTTTCTTACTCGCACCTACACCCGGACGCCTCACTACCGGACCCTGCTCCTCTTCGGCAATCCTGCGTTCCTCCCTTGCTTTATCTTCCGCCATCTGAGCTTCCAGCTCTGCTTTGCGGTTGAATTCGATCTCCGTGACACGTTTGTCTCTGGCTGAATAGCCTTTTTCTTTGATGGAGTAGAATACAGCACCAAGATCAGCCAGCCAGTGCGGATCGACCGCTGTTACGCAGGACATGTATTCTTTGGAAGTGAGAATCAGTTCGTGGTAGATGACGTAGTCGGGTAGATAGCCCAGGCCATATAGTGCGCTGGTTGGGTGCAGCTGGATAGTAACGCTCGTCCGCAGGTTGATGTACTCGCCAATACCCTTTACCTTGGCAGCTTGATGGTAGTAGCCGGAGCAAATGCACTTGCGGATGACGTCCCAATCGGTTCCGCAGCTGATGAGGTTCATCTTTTGCATCTTCATGATATCGTTCAGCTGGTCGCGAATCTCCTTCGCCCTACGCATCGATTTGGGGTGCAGGAAGTGCCGTACACACCATCCATCCGAGTACCCGTTTGCCTTCCACTGGGTGTACACGTGTAGAAAGGTGAGATGGTCCGATTCAGGTACGAAGAACTTTTCTCGAGCAGCGTCAGCCTCTTCCATGCGCTCTTTGGGTCGATTGAAGGGATTGGGGACGGATAGCATAGAGACAATTGTTAGCATCTCCTCGCTACACTCATATTCGACGGACGTGATGATGAGCTTGGCTAATGAGGGGTCCATTGGGAAGGCGGTCATTTTGCGACCAAGAGGTGTGAGATCGCCGATATTGTCAAGTGCTCCGAGAGCCCAGAGGTCGAAAAGTGAGGTAGTGATCGTATCTTGGGGTGGTGGGTCCATGAAGTCAAAGTCTAAGAGATCCTTCACCCCGAGCGATTTGAGGAGCAGCACTGTGTTCGCCAAGTTGGTGCGCTGTATCTCCGGAATCGTCTGAATGTAAAATTCGTCGCGGAAAGCTCTCTCAGTGTAGAGATGGAAGCACTTCCCCGGACCTGTACGGCCAGCACGACCTGCTCGCTGGGATGCGTTCGCCTGTGAGATGGGTGTGATTTGCAATGTATCCATGCCCATCTTTGGGTTGTACACCTTCAATTTGGAGAACCCAGAGTCCACCACATACATGATGCCGTCGACAGTCAGACTGGTTTCCGCGATGTTGGTCGCGACGATAACTTTGCGTACACCGGGCGGCGCGCGATCGAATATCTTAGCTTGCAAATCGGCCGGCATCTGACTGTAGATTGGGAGGATGAGTAGCTTTGGTGGATCGTTGAGCAGCTTCAAACGTTCGGCAACGAGTTCGCAAGTGATCTCAATATCCTCCGCGCCTGTCATGAAGACTAGGATATCTCCGGGGCCTTGAGAGACGTGAATAGCAAGTACCTGCTTGACCGCGCTGTCGACGTAGTCTTCGCACGGAGACCGCGAGTACTGTATGTCGACTGGGAACGTACGCCCTGGGATGATGAACTCTGGAGCTCCTCCATAGAAGCGCGAAAAACGCTCCGCGTTCATGGTAGCCGAGGTGACTATCAGCTTGAGGTCTCTCCTGCGTGCAAGGACTTTCTTGATAAGTCCCATCAGTACGTCGGTATTCAACGCTCTCTCGTGAGCCTCGTCCATGATGATACAAGAATACCGATCCAGATCGGGCTCCACCAACGACTCTCGCAGTAATACTCCGTCTGTCATGTATTTGATCTTGGTTTCCTTGCTGGTGCAATCTTCGAAACGAATGGCATAGCCGACTAGGCCGCCTAGTTTGACCTCCATCTCTTCGCTAACACGTTTAGCAACGCTCATAGCCGCGACACGTCGGGGTTGTGTGCAGCCAATAAGGCCATGCTGGGCGTAGCCGTCTTCGTGGAGGAACTGGGTCAACTGTGTCGTCTTCCCGGATCCGGTCTGACCGACGACGATGATGACTTGATTGTCTCGGATTACGCGCAAGAGGTCCTCTCGGACGGCGAACGCTGGCAGGTACTGCCGTTGCTCCCTCAAGGTCTTGCTCTTGCTGAAGGCGCTTTGACCCTCGCTGCTCTTCATGTGCTCGGCAAATTTGCTTCCTCCCTTCTTCTCTTCTTCACCAGGCACCGCCGCAGCACTGTCACCGTCGTCCTCTTTGACGCCCATGATATTGCCGAGCGCAGTTCCTGCCACGTTCGTAGCCTCATGCGCTTGCTTCTGGCGCTCTCTTCGCTGCCGTCGCTCCTTCACCACAGCACTCCCTCGCCTACTAAAGACGGCCATGTCGCTCTGATTGTCACGTACAGCAGGCACAGGATCCAGCTGCTTTGTGAACACCCTTTTCCCATCGAGAAACGGCGGCTTGAGATCGTGGACCAAGATATGGATTCGTGTCCCCTCATCGTCATCCTCAAAATCCGCCTCGAACGTTCTCCTCTGAGCTACTCCTGACTGGAGCATACGGTTCGTCTCCCACGCGTCGACATCCTTCTGCTTCTGAACAGCCCGGGCGCTGGCCCTGCTATTCTGCTTCTTTTCCGTGAGGGCCGCCTCTCGCGCTGCATCCATCCAAGTACTCTCGGCGCCCCCGAACGGATTATGTGTATCATCCCCAAAGGTGTGTCCGTTCTCCTCTCCACCGTACCAGTCGCGGTCGAGCGTCAAGGAGTCGAGATCCTCCACCATGGGCTCCGGCCCTTCGAGGGGCTTCTGCGTAGGTTTGGCGCCATCCTGCCGCCGTTTCTGGAACTTTGGGCGCGGAGCTATTGAGTATTCTTCCGTGTCGAGCTTCCGCCGCTTCGGACTGCGCGCGCGGTCCATCGTGAAGGGTACCGAGTTCTGGGGGACGTCTCGGGGACAGTGTTGCCTGCTATGACTGTATAGATGGGAAATCCGCGCGATCGACGGTCGGCGACAGGGCCAATTCGCGCGTCTCTGGAGGTGGAGGCTGGGTCGCGCGGTTGGAATTGTGATGAAATTGTCGGGGAAGGTGCGCCACGCGCTGTGGCTGGAGTGCCCCACTAGCGTCACCAAAAAGTTTTGGAGATTTCCACTCCTCAAAGTTCTGTCGCACCTACACTTCACTGCAGCTCTTGATTACATTCCAAGGCCGTGAAGATGTCTATGATCACGGCGACCACCTGGGTTCCGCGCGGATTTGCGGCGCCCACTCCCTCGAAATATGTCTTCGACGATGACGAATACGAGCGCATATCGAAGCTCGCGAAGCTACAGCTAGACGACGCAAAGGAAGAGCTCGAAGAAGCGCAAGAAGAGAAGAAAAGGAGCAAGGGCCAAGGCAGCGTAAAGGTAGAAGACACAGAGTATGTAGAACCAATTTTCGAACTGTGCATGGCTAACTGAGGGCAGAGAAATCGATGATGATCTAAAAGAGTACGACCTCGAGCATTACGACGACGACGAGAGCGGCGAAGGCGATGCCATGGCCATGTTTGGCAACACCAAGAACCTGGTCTTCCACGAGAACGACGAGGAGGACCCATACATTACAATGCAAGGTGGGGAAGAAGAAGACGAGGAGGAGCGCGAAGAGCTGCAAATTCTGGCGACAGACAACTTGGTGCTCGCGGGACGGTTAGAAGACGAGGTCCCACATCTGGAAGTCTATGTCTACGAAGACGATGCCGACAATCTCTACGTACATCACGACATAATGCTCCCTGCGATCCCACTAGCAGTGGAATGGGTAGACTTGCCGGTTGGAAAGTCGAGTGCGGGCAGCGACGCAAGAGGCAACTTCGTGGCCATCGGAACCATGGACCCTGATATCGAGATATGGAATTTGGATGTCGTGGACAGCATGTACCCAGACGCAATTCTAGGCCAAGGCGCCGAAGACGCTGCGAATGCGGACAAGCCGAAGAAAAAGAAGAAGAAAAAGTCAAAGAAGGTCAACGACGAGTTCCATGTCGACTCTGTGCTCTCACTGGCGGCCAACCGACATCACCGCAACTTGCTTGCCTCGTCCTCCGCCGACAAGACGATCAAGCTCTGGGACTTGAACACGGCCAAATGCGCCAAGTCCTATTCGTATCATACGGACAAGGTCTGCTCAGTGGCCTGGCACCCGGTGGAGGGGACGGTTCTCCTCAGCGGAAGCTATGACCGAACGGTGGTTGCGGCTGACATGCGTGCACCCGACGCTAAAGCTCCGCGCTGGGGAGTCGAGAGCGATGTGGAGACGGTCCGATGGAACCCCCATGACCCAAACTTCTTCTATGTGAGCTAAAGTCTAGCCACCCAATATAGTAGTAGCTAACTCGAACCAGGTCTCGACCGAGGGCGGCATGATCCACTACCACGATGCTCGAAATGCGCCAGCGGACCCGTCTCGATCGAAAGCCGTATGGATGCTACAGGCGCATGACGAATCAATATCGTCCTTTGACATCAATCCGGTCATCCCTGGGTATCTAGTCACCGGCTCGACGGACAAGCAGGTGAAGCTGTGGAACGTTCAGCCCTCGGGGCCTAGCATGGTCGTCTCGCGCGACCTTGGTGTCGGCAAGGTCTTTTCGACCACATTCGCTCCAGACCAAGAGGTAGGCTTCCGGTTGGCAGTCGCCGGAAGCAAAGGAGCCGTCCAGATCTGGGACACGAGCACGAACGCAGCCGTTCGATCGGCCTTTGCGACCAAGGTTCCGCAGGCGAAGGGTGATGGGAAGGAGAGGCTTGTGGGACTGGATGAAGCTGAGACAGACTCGGATTCGGAAGAAGGCGAGAGCGAGGACGACGGTGAGGCACACGGCGACAAGGGATGGGAGTCGATGGAGGAGTGATGCAGAGGTACGCTTTTGCGACCGCAGCTGCTTGATGGGGTCGTACACTGCAGCCCCTTCCTATGCGATACCCAGCTCGAACGTCGCCCTATCACGATGCATCAGCCCGCACGACGTTGGCTCGATCGAGCATATGTCTCGTGGAATGTACGATCAGCGGCATGAACAGGCCAGCTGCATGTTGAGATGGCGCATGAACGTCCACGTCCGGAAGCGATGGTGGGCGTGGGCCGATGCGGAGAATGTAGCTCAGAATAGCAACGGGACATTAGATGTACCATGAACCGTTTGGCACCTCAGCCTCAACTGCATTCGACGTGCAAAGAGGCGGCATTTGCATCTGTGCGGTGGCTGCATGGGCAATACAATTCCGTGCAACCCGATTGCCGTGGCGGCCACCGGTTCGGGGCCACAGTAAACAATGCTTGAGCTCCAACCTTCTGCATTCGGCGCGGTTGCGTCAGGTCCTCCCGGAGAGGTTCCGAGATTGCATGGCTGTTCACTTCACGATGCACTATCGTGTGGCTTTCTCGATGCACCTCCTGTCAGCAATAGAGTCAAGATTCCGGCGTAGACTAGCGAAGGTGGCCTTCCCCGGATTGTTCCAGACATGCGGACAAGCCCATCAACCACGTTTCGTCTATCAATATACCGCGATGGACCAGACGGGCACGCACCAGCAGCGCAGCACCTGTCCGCTTCCGCGCTGCTCACCCATGGCAGAGCCGTGACGAGAATGGGTGCGGCGCGGGATGCGATGGCCGAGTCTCGACTCAGGGACACGTGCGATACGTACGATCATCGCATTGTTTTGTTCCTTTTCGCTTCTCGTGCAGCGGCGTTTCAAACATATCGAAGCTTCGAATAACGCATACGAGCCGGGCTGCGGCGAAGCGAGGAAACGAATCTGACGGCGATAGCAAGCGCTGCGCTTGCAGTTGACGTGCTGTCAGAAAGCGCCGTGGCATTGTGCGCTGCGTACTGTACGCCGGCAAGCGAGTGAGGGCCCGCCGTTTGGCGCCTGCAGCGAACGGCAGGCGCAGTCGAGCGTACGATGACAAAGTCTCCCAGTCTGCCTCTGCCTGCACCGTCCCGAGGCTCAGGCCGCACCTGCACGCACAGTATGTATACACGAAACCGGGGCTTATTAATGCGTCGGCCAGGCCCGCAGCTGTGAGAGATCCCATTTTCGCACCAACGCACGCCGAGGCCGCGCAGCTGTGATTTCCCATTCTGCTCGACGGGCTGCCCGTTATGAGCAGCGAGCCCTCGCTTCATCAAGGTGAGGAGCCGGTGCGCTCTTTGCAGACTGTTGAAACGGGCCCGGCGCCTTAGCGGCCTCGCACCGCGACGCCAGGCGAGAGAGCCCCGGCCGTCCTCTGACACGTTGGCGCCGAAAATCCTGACAGCGCGCGGCCCCCCTATTGGGGCGTGCAGCAGTATGGCGACAAACAAACAGCGGGCTAAACCCGTCGTGGCGTTTCGACGCTATCGCTGCCGTCTGCGCCCTGCGGTTCGCTGGGACGCTGCTTGTTCCTGGCGCCCCCCCTGTCACTCCTTCCAATCTCTGCTAGACAGGTCACCGCGGCGTCGCTAGCCTACCATTGCCCGCGACCCAGCGCCCGTCCCAGCGCAGCTTTTCTACCAGAGCTGCCCCTGCACCGCGTCCCTTCGTTTTCAGAGTTGCATTCACCACCATCCCTTCCTTTCCTCTGCGTGACCCTCGGCTTCACCGCAGCTTCACTCCCTATCTCTATCTCGGACCCGGTGTTCGCTCCTTACGACGCTGGACTACCCCTACGCTCTTTGACAGACTTGTGCTTCACTTCGACTTCTGCCCTTTGGCCTACCTATTTGCTATTCTTACCCGCCGCGAGCCGGCGCCCAAGAACGGAAAACCACCACCAACACTCGGAAACGCCTGTGGGCCCTACGCCTGAACTGTGCCGGACTCCTACACACTGGTCGCGCCAATCCTGCGGCCTGCAAGCGGGAGTATCACAAGTCCAAGCCCGGTTGAACACCGCGTTGCACACCGACGACGCACCACGCGATCGCTTTGCAACGTAGCTAGCAGTGTGATCCACCCTTCTCAACCACTTCTCACAGCACTGCGACAGACGCCCTAGCTGCCTCCCCGTCAGCTGCTTTCTGGAGCTCACCAATCCCCTTCGCCTTAGGAAGTGTCGCCGTCAATTTATCCGCGGCCACACCCCGCATTGCTGCAGCCCTTCCCCGGACAACGAACCAGAACATTCCCGCAGTAGGATTGCCGGCCCTTAAACCGCCCAACTTGCCACATATTGTCTACGCGCAAATCTATCTGGATTAATTTTACATTATGTCGATCGCACGCGGCCTCACCAAGCGCATGAAGCGTAATGATGGGGAAAAGTCCCCCACACCGGCGCCGCCTCTACCTGGACGCAGCTTGACCGTAAAGACACCTGGAAAGAACATCGACCGCTCGCAGATCTCCGCTCCAGTTGCCCTGGTCTCAACGACGAACATGCTTTCCTACAACGCTCCGGACATTGCGACCCTCGACATTGAGGCTATCAGACAGGCATCCCCATCGCTGGCTTCGACCCACTCGGCGGATGAGTCAGACCGTAGCATCTCGACACGCTCGACTCGCTCAAGAGCATCTTCGCATGCCTCACGGGAAACCCTCACCGATGCCTCTTCCGTGAACTCCTCGCCGACATCCCCGGCACCCAACCACCTCTCCGGATACTTCGCCTCTGCCAACAAGAACCTCCGGAAATCTGCATCATCGGGAAACCTTCAGCAGCTAAAGGAGGCGGTAGAGGAGGAGGAGCCGGTGCCAGCCATCCCCGAAAGGGCTCTTTCTCACAGCAAACGTGCACACGAGCGGGTAGCACACAAGCGGTCGCTGCAAAACATGCCACGGAGTCAATCCACGCGGGCCTCTCACCAGTCTGCACGGTCCTCCCGCGAGCACCGCACCTCGCTCGACATGTTCAAGGCGAGCATCCAAGAGGAGTCGCATCCCTTCGGCAAAGAGTTGGAGCAGCTCAGCGAAGTAGCAGAAGAGTTCGGTGGCGTGGTACGCGACGCCGAGATGGAGGCCGACCTGGCAATCATACGCGAGAAGAATCTTGCGACCTTTTGCGCAGCAGACTACCTCGCAGAGATCCAGCCCCTCTTCTATACAAGATTTGGCATCCCACATGCACCGTCGCCTATGGCCTGGATATAAACCACTCGACTACGATCGATCGATTCAATTCCATCTTCAAGACCTTGTCTACACCTACCTCTCTTCTTTGTCGGCCTACCGCCTATCACTACCACCTTCCAGTACATACTTATACCTTCGAGCAGTCCTTACCCTGTCGAACACCATAATTGCTATTTCTTATTGTCATTTCTGGGCGCTCCGGCACAGCGGGGGATCGGCGTTGTAGAGCAAAAATTTCTCGGGCACTATTCAGTACTACCATCCATCCCGCCTGGGGCGAACGTTTCAGTCACGTTCATGTCCCGTCCTTTCCTTTTACGACTTTTGTATATGACTTTTACCGGGTTTGGGAGAGTTCTGTCTGTAATGGCAGGGCGAGGATGAAGGATGGCGGTGGGGCTTGTTGGGAAAGAATGGTGCATGCGGTGGATGATGATGGTTGATTGCTATCTGTTTGGATACTGTGTTTCCGAATGGAAATCTACTGTCAACTTCAAACTCGGCTCTTGCTTGGCAAACGTGATTTGAAGCCTTGTTAGGTTAACGGTTCTCGTGATTACACGGAGCGCCGTGACGCAATCCAATGCTCTCGTACAACCCCTCGCGTGCGCGATGAAGCCACCAGCTGGTACGACGTGCCTGTTGTCCGTGCCACCTCCTTCATTCACATGGTCGCACTTGTCACGGCACGGCACGTCACAAGTCTACAAATCGCATACCCTCGACGACAAACGTAGGGAGTGTGTGTGTGTGTGTGTGTGTGTGTGAGTCGTCCAGGAGTGCGGCACCGTGTGCGCATGTGCCCGAGGCAGACGGGCATACGGAGAAATTTGGGAAGGTGTCATCTAGCCACAAAGCCAAGCTACAGTACATACATAGCCGAGAGTATAGATTACCTGGTTCGGCATGTGAGAAGTGGGTGGGGTTGCATGGGGGGTTATGCGACGCGCGGGGTGACAGGTTCGACAGGTCGAGGTGGGATGCACCCTGGACACGTAATTAGAGAGCAGAGTTTGTCTAATCCGGCCGGTTCCTTGGAAGTATTTGGGGTCGCGGGCTGAGTTTAGGACGGCTTTACTTTCGAGGATTTGAGGGTGGGATGGGCCTTGGAAGGTTCGGATGGGGCCGGAGTGGAGAGTGCGACCGATCTGAAGCTTTTGAAGAGCGTTTGGCGAGCGGCGTAGGTAGGTAGTTGGTTCGTCGCAGAGAATCGCCTTTCTATGCGTGAAACGAAGTTTGCTCGTACTCGCATACGTTCCGTGATCACGCAGCCGCGTACTCGCTGCCTTGGTGAGCCACAGGGCTCAGTCGTAGGATGGGTAAACACAACGGAGGCTTGGTTTGTGATAGAGGAAATGGTAATTCTTTTTTTTCCTCTCTGTTTTGCGTAGCTAACTCGAGCGAAGTAGCTAGCCTTCCGCGAAGGAATCGGCTTTCCGTATCCTAAAGGCCGTATGACCTTAAGGTTCCATATCCTAAACGCCTCCTTCCCGTCCAACAGTTCGTCGCTCACAGCAAGACCTAAGCTAAGCCCTCCCACCATGCTGCACCATGTCGACGCTCTGCGCACCCTTCCGTGCCTTCTCTCGCGCCTCGGTATACTTCTCCAGCCCAACATGCCCATTGATCCAATCCAGCACAACCTCATGCCACATGAGCGAATTCTCCGGCTTAAGCACCCAATGATTCTCATCTGGAAAAGTAAGCAGCTGGCTCTCCACGCCCCTCGTCTGCAACACATTAAATGCCGACAGCCCCTCATTCATCGTAAGCCTATAGTCGAGATCCGAGTGGATAATGAGCTGCGGCGTAGCCCACTGGTCCGCGAACCGCGACGGATCCCATTCAGCCCACGCATCCGGGTTCTCCCACAACGGGCCCTTGAGGTCGTGGAACGGGAAGTATAGTTCCTCAGATGCAAGTTGCGACGTCATGCTGAAGACGCCGTCGTGCGTGACGAGTGCTTTGAATCTGCGGCCGAGGTCGTGCCCCTGGATCCAATTCATCATGTAGCCGCCGTAGGAGGCGCCGAGCGCGACGGCACGGTCCGTGTCGACGTACTCGAGATTGTCTTTGATGTAATCGAAGCCCAGCACGAGATCCTCGTACGGTAGACCGCCCCATTGGCCTTGAATTGCATCGACAAAGTCCTGGCCGTAGCCGGTACTACCCGTCGGATTCGGGCAGATGACAACAAACCCCTGCTCCGCGAAAACCGCCGGATTCCACCGCGTACTCCAGCTATCAGTCCACGCGCCTTGCGGCCCACCATGAATCAAATACGCTAGCGGATACTTCTTCTTCTCGTCGAAATCCCGGGGCTTGACCGCCCATGCATGGATCTCCGTGTCCACGTCCTGGTTGGCGCCCGGCCAGCGGATCTCGTCGATCTGGTTGCGGGACAGGCCGAGCATGGCGCCGGAGCGAGAGGCCGAGGATATGTATTTTGTGTTTAGGGAGGCGGTTTGGATGCGGTCATCCAGCGGGATGGAATAGGTTGCTTGGCCCGCGAGGGTTTCGTTGGCGTAGTTGGAGGGGACAAGCGTGTAGAGGCTGTTTTCGACTAGGCTGGTGGAGGAGAGGAAGATTTCGCCGTTTTTAAGGGGGTGGACTGGGCGAATTTAGTACAGTACATACGGAGAGGTTATTATTCTGAGGAAGCTGCGTTTTCGTGCCCATCTGTAGGGTGTCGTTGGGTCACTTACCACTCGTAATTGTTCCACCTTTGACCAACTTGGTAGGCAGAGGACCGCCAGGTGTATTAGCGACAGTGGTGAACAGGTCCACTCGACCGTTTTCCTCAGCGGTGAAGTAGATCTGGCCCTTGGATCCCCAGCTGATGGACTGGGGGCTACGGTCCCAAAGACCTTTGCCGTCCTTGGTACCCCAGAGGTGGTTGACCCAGCCTGGCGTGCGGTAGTCGCTCACAACGAAGACCTGGTTCTTGTCTGACTCGTACCCGTCCGTCTTCATGGATAGGAAGGCGATTTGGGTGCCTTTGGTATCCCAGACGGGGCTCGCTAGATGGCTGGAGTTAGTACAGTTCATTGCAGGCGGCTGTCATACGAGGTGAGACCGATTCTACTACGATAGATCCAGCCCGTGGTGGATGACTTACTGCTTGCTCCCTCAAAGTTAAAAATCGGGATTTGAAACGACTTGGGTAGCGTCTTTGGTAGACCCGACCAGAAACTCTTCGACGCAAGAAGGTAGATATTCGTCTTAGTATGCAGCGCGGGATCAAGCTCCGGATCCTTTGCAGTAAAGACGAGTCCATTGATTGAGATATCGAAGTTGTCGGTGCCACCAAACGGATCGATTGGAGATTCTAGCCCGCTGTCCTTCAGGGCATTAGTGAGCTCCGAGAGCTTGTACTTGCCGCCCTTCTTCGTGAGTGTGCCAAGAAAGATGGTGTTGCGGTTCTCCGTCACATAGTGGTCCCAGTGACGAACGAAAGGCTTGGCGTACAGGCGGCCGCTAGATTGCGGCTTCTCGGCCTTTTCCGGATTGTACAGCTCGCCGTCGGGAGTCGCCTTGCCCGTGACAGCAATGCCGAAGGTGCCGTTGCCGGTCGAAACGACCTTGAGATTGCCGACTGGGCCATCGATCCTGCCTGCCTCGTAGCTACTACACCACCGTCAGTCCAAAACTCCAACATCCCAATCACAGCCTATACACACCCTTTTCCGAAATCCTGCACACACCCTACCCTGACACTCGTGACCCCGTCCTCACCCTCACTCAGCAAGACGACCGTGTCATCATCAAGCCACAGCGGCTCGCTCGCGCCCTTTGCATCGGTAATCAGACCCGTCTGCTGGCTCTTGACGCCCAAAAGGCGGATCTCAGAGCTCTTGGCGTGCTCCGAGAAGTTGTACGTCGAGACGCTGTACAGCACCTTGGACGCGTCCGAGTTGGGAATGCCCGCTGAACGACGCGGCGTGCTGAGGAGAACCTCAGGCGTGAACTTGGATGCGCGGATGGTCATGCTGGCTAGCGCGATGAGGAGATAGTGGAGGATGCGCCTACGGTGTGGTTAGTCGCCGGGACACGTGAGGTGGCGAATGAGGATGGGAAGGTGTACATCTTGACAACCGAGCGGGGATATGCCCTTGAACGAGGAACTGACACTCGAATACGGAGTAGCTGTCCCAGCGAAACGCAGAGTGCGAGGTAGGGTCGGGAGAGAGTGTGCAAAGGTCGATTGCGCGTAGTGCGGAGAAAATATTTACGCGTGCCATTGTGGTGAAAAGAGACTGTTTTACCTACTGCTTAGCTAATTAGAGCTCCTACCACGAGCTTGAAGCGGTGGAAGTGAAGAGGTGAACCGAGTTGAGGTGAAGCGGAGCTGTGTCGTCCGATGTGTGTGCACATGAAGCTCCGCGCGCTAGCCAGGTACGGTAGCTTGAGCTCGGTCCCGTCGTTCGTCGGATATCCGACCCCTCATTCGTCGCATCGCTTCGGATTTATTCATCTTTCCTCTGACCGAAATGAGATGTTTGATATGGTTGGTTCGTTTGAGTCTTTGTATGTAGAAGGTAGATGTAGAGGACAAAGGCCGTCGTTGGGCTTCCTGATAATGGCGGCATCGCAACCTTGCTAAGCCTGCGCCTGAAAGTAACACCACGTCAGCCACCGTTGCCCCGCGCACAAAGACACCTGGCAACCCCTCCATTAGGCTTCACTGCCCCGATCCGCTACGGTGACCCATCTCTCGAGCCTCGTATCACCGCCCTACCCAAGTCTTCCCCTTTGCCACAGTTTTGCACACACTACATAGATATATTAGCCGAACAAATCTGCCAAAACTCCACTTCCACACATCTAAGAAAGATGAACATTCCTGTGGCGCAGTGGCTAGCGCGCCGTTCTTATAAGACTCGTCAGATTCTTATGGCCTCATCTGGTTATGCGGATGCCGTGGGTTCGAACCCCACCAGGAATAAGCTCTTTTTTTTGGCGTTGTTTTTGCGTGGTGGTGCTAGGGAATGGGGCGTTGTGGGACGGGTGGGGAGCTTGGTGGAACAGGACGACCGATGTGGCGGCATGACGGCGCGACATCTTCATTTTTTTTGCTCAGGAACGTCAAAGTGTGCTTACCTTGCAATTAATAGCCACATCTTTTACTTTCGTAGGCATGCATGGAGGAATTGTGGATGCGCATGTGGGTTAATGTCCGTGTGGCAGTGGTGCACACTGCCCGAAATCTCGCGACGCCACTATTAGAACTGTCTTAAACTACTTTAATGGACTGCAATTTACATAAACTTTACTCTAGCGTACGCTTAATAAAGTTTAATAGCTAGTTTATTCTAACTTTTCTTTTAGCTTATATAGAGAGTAATTTATCTAATATATCTTAAATATAAGCTAGTATAATAGAATATCTACGCTTATTAAGATCTAGCATATATTCTATAATTACCTTCTTTTTAGATTTTATAAGCTTAATTAAGTTTAGTTAGTTTTCTACCTATATAAATACTCTAGCGTATTAGTTACGTATAGTTAATTAAAGGGCTTTATAAGTTATAATTACGTTATATTTAGTATTAATTTATAACTAGTTAATAGCGTAAATTACTAGCTATATAGTAGCTTTTTTATTAATTTATAGGCTTTAGAATTTAAAGGAAGCTATCCTATAGACGTTAATTTAATATTCTCTTATTAAAAGTAGACAGCTTACTTATATAAATAACTTACTTATAAAATACGTTATATATTATTATAAAGCTATAACGTTTATTACTATTAATTAAAAAACACCTCTTGCTAAAATAAACTAAGCTTCTGTTACGTCCCTACGGGGTAGCTAGTTCTATAAGGGTAAGTTAGTTCTTAGGCAGGAGTAATAATAGGAAGAAGGCTGTTAATTACGTAAGTAAGTAACAGGGCAGTTAGTATTAAAGTTATAAAACTATTAAATTAACTATACTTAATAGAATCTAAATAATAGATTATTAACTAAGTTAAACACTAGGAACTATAGGGGTTCCTATTATTCCTATATACATATAGCTCTAGAGTTAATAGTTAGTTACGAGACTATTAATAGTTATAATAGTTTCTACTAAAGCTATTAATAGTCCTTAGCGCAGCTATTAATTACGTAACGTAATAATAGTTAGTGTTCGTGTCTTAGTACTCTTTATTAGTGCCTAGGTACGTAACTAATTATTATTTCTATTACTTATTTAACCTACTAGTTATAACATTATCCTTTCCCTTTATATAATTACCCTTAATTACCTAATATCTTGCGGGGTTAGTTTATAAGCGGTTTACCCTACCTGCCTTATAAGTATTCTATAGTTATTATATCTTCTAATTCTTATAAACGTTAGCTTTATCTCTTTTATAAAATTCTTACTACTAATACTATTACTAACGTTCCTTATAATAGGTGTTTTTCTAAAAACTTAAGTTACTATATTATGCTAAATTCTTATCTAAAGTGCGCTAAGTGCGTTTATATAGGAAAGCTGTACGTTAATATATTCTAGTTATTACTTAATTAGACTAGAGAGGAGTATTAAGCAAAGGTAGATATAGATAAGAAGCTATTAGTAAAGGTAATATCCTAGTTATTATAGAATAAGAAGATTTTAGCGCAGGCTAAGGAGCGTGCTGTAAAGAAGGCTATATACCTTATATTAGAGCTTAAGGCTAAAGGTAAGGCAGTAAACGCTAAGGCGGACTATCTAGCTACTTCTATTAGTGTAAAGTTTTTACTAATAATATAATTTACTTTATTAGCTTTAGATAACGTAGTAGTAGGCTATAACGTTATAGATACTAGTTTATCCTTAGAACCTTTCTAGGGTGCGTTATTTTTATCTACTCTTATCCTAGCTTTATAGCTGCGTTTATTCTATATAGTAGTAAGCGCTAAACCTTAGTTTTACTTTTTTAAGTAGCTGCTAACAGTTTTATAGGTTAGCTTTAGGTTTCTATATATTTTCTAACTTAGGGTAACCTTTCTATTTTACTAGCTATTTCTAGTAGAAGTTGCTATCTTAGAAGTTTTATTAGTCTATTTTATAGTACCCGCATAGTGCCTTAACTTTATACTTATTATCTTTATTTTTCTAGTAGTAGAACGTTATCTATAATAGTATCTAGGGGTCTACTAGTTTTAGGGTAGATACGTAGAATACTAGGTAGACCTTTATATTACTTAGAAGTTAGAGTTTATAGTTTACTAGGCTAATTTATTTAAGAACTAAAAACAGTCTAACTTTTACGTAGTCTAATCCTTTGCTTAGTTATATTATGCGAAGATTTTTTATAAGTAGATATACTCTATCCCCCTTCTTTAGCTAAGGTACCGTTTTTTATTTTTAGTTATTATATTTAATACTTTTTTATTATACCTTTTATATGTTTTCTCTTATTTCTTTATATGCTTTATATATATCTTTAGCGTCTTTAACTGCTGTTTCTGTTTATACTTTTATTAGTAAAGTTCTTTTAAAGAGATATAGATATCTTCTATAGTTTATATAGAACGGTGTTCGTCCTATTACTTCTAATTTCTTATTATTATACGCTAATTAAGCTATTAGTAGTAGTAATACCTAATTATTTTATAGTTTATTACTATATATCTTTAGATAGGTTTTTATAGTTCTATTTATTCGTTTAGTTTATCTATCTGTTTATAGATAATAGGCCGTTAATAGTTTCGTTTTATTCTAATAAGTGCTATTAATGTTATCTAATAGTTAGATGTAAATAGTTTATCTTAATTGCTAATAATTGTTCTTAGTATTTCGTAATACCTAACTAGTTAGTCTAGGATTACGAATTTAAGTTATCTTATAGTATAGGTATTATAGAATAAAATTATTTCTACATACTTAGTAAATTAATTAACAATTACTAGTATCGCGTTATATAATATGTTAGTTACTAGATCTTTAGAACTTAGTAGTCTAGTAACAAAGTCTATAGAGATATTAGTCTAGGGTTCTTCTAGAATCTAGATAGCTTATATTTCTTCGTATAGTGCGTAAGTGCCGTGTTTATTCTTTTAGCAGTCTGCGCATTTTTAAATATAGTTTATAACCTTTTATTTTATCCCCTTAAACTAGTAGTTGCGCTAGATAAGTTCTATAGTTCTTATAATGCTAGAGTGTTCGTATATTAGGTCGTTATAATATTATCTAATAACTTATTCTTATTATTCTTTAGGTACTTCTTATTCTATTATAAGGAGTGTATTAAGTTCCTATAATAGACTAAGTAATCTATCTTTATTTTATACTAGAATAGCAGCGCGTGCGATTATTTTATCTCTAGCTAAATCGCTTTATTAGCTTAGTGCATTAGCGCGTCCGTTTTCTTTTCTAGGTGTATATATAATTCTAAACTTATACTATCTAAGTACTTTAGACTATCTTACTTATCTTAGCGTAAGATCCTTTATTATTATAAACCTTAGAAGGTTCTTATAATCTATAAAGATAGTAAGTTTAGAATAGCTATATACGTAGATTTACTAGTACTTAAGTGCTTTAACAATTATAAATAGTTCCTTATTATAGATATTATATTATGTTTCTGCATCTGTAAGCTTCCTTAAGTAGTACGCTATTAGGTGCTATTTTTTATTTCTTTCTTACTTTACGTAGGCTCTAAGAGCTTAGTTGCTTACGTTTATTTTAATTTATAATAGCTTATCGCTTTAGAAGTTAATAAGTACTAGCAGTATAATACATACTATTTATAGAAGCTAGAAGGCCTTTTCTTATTCGTTTCCCTATATAAATAGTACGTTCTTTTTTATAAGTTCTGTTAGGGGTGTAGTAACCGCTGCGTATTTTTTAATAAACTATTAGTTAAATCTATAGAATCCTAGAAACTCTTAGATATACTTTACTATCTTTAGCTGTAGCTATATGCGTATAGCTTTAATCTTATCTAGGCTTATTTTAATGCCTTATATGTTAATAATAAAGCCTAAGAACTTAAGTTCTTATACGTAGAACTTACATTTCTTAGGTTTTAGGCGTAGGTTTACTCCCTCTAATATACTAAGTACTGCCTTAATATATTCCTAGTAATCCTTATTGCGCTTAGAGAAGATAAGAATGTTGTCTATATAGGTAATAACAAATATATTAAGGTGCTCTTATAATACGTTATTAATAAGTGCTTAGAATATTACAGGTGTATTAGTAAGTTTAAAGGGTATAACTAGATATTTATAGAGTCTATATCGTAATTAGAATGCTATCTTCTATTCTTTCTCTTCTTTTATCTATAAAGGTAGTAACCGTCTTAGAGGTCTAGTAAGGTAAAGATAGTTACTTTTACTAGTCTATTCCTTAGTTTAGCTGCGTTAGGTAGTAGATATTAGTTTTTTATAGTTATTACGTTAAGTTTTTAATAATCTATATAAGGTTGTAGTTCTCTATCCTTCTTTTATATAAAGGTAAATAGGCTAGCTACTAGTAATTTTAAG
>MU005587.1:558971-607762 GCA_010405425.1 Lentithecium fluviatile CBS 122367
TATGGCCCTTGAGCGTCGAGAGGCACGCGCCGCTGCTCGCATCCCAGATCTTGACGGTGTTGTCGTCCGACCCGGACGCCAGCCGTGCCGAGTCGTGCGAGAAGGCGACCGAGTTGACGGAACTGCTATGGCCCTCAAGCGTCTGGAGACATGCGCTCCATTTATCGTCCATAGCTGGCTTTATTGTAATCCATTTTGGCTCTTCTCTTTTAAAAAGTCCTCTTATTAGGCTTTGAGTCGGGCTGAATAGGAGTGCGGAAGCATACGCCTGGAGAGGGTAGTTCTCTATTGCCCACTTGTGAGACATAATAAATCGGCACGCATCTCTAACTAGTTCATGTAATGTAGATGCATTTGGTCTACTCTAGGTGAAGTTAATATTTCATCAATAATGCAGACGATCTTGCAGATTACCTTTACAAGAGCCTCCAGTTTCGCCATTAACACTACCCCTTTTGACATGCTCTTGCAAAGGCTAAGAGCCTCTAGCCAGTAGAGGTATTGCTGTCTTAGAAAGTTGTTGACAGCGCCTCCATCCTGTAGATTGACTTCATTCTCTGCAGAAGAGCTAGGATTCCAGTCACAGAGGTGATCTATCCAGCAGATACACGAGTAGCGTGACGCTGCTAATGGGTCTGGGTCTGGTTGCCTAACCTGCTCGGCAGGATACCCTAACTGATGCAAGCTGTACATGTCTCGTCGGAGCGTCCTAGACATGACCTGCAGAGATCTCGAGAAGATGTGGTGGTGGGCCTCCTCTGTTCCAGATGGAAAGATTTCGTGAGAGGTTTTCGTGAAGAGAAAGTCTTTTGCAGATTGGTGCACAAAGTAGATCGTATCTCCTCGAATAGTAAGGAATGAACCACACAGGCCAATAATCTCGCGTAAAGACTCAAGATCGTCGGCCATACCCTCGAGCATCTCGATAAAAGATGTCAGCTCTTGCAGTGTGATGGGTTGGTATACGATCGCGACCGAGGCTAGTATTCGCTTGCAGAGATCAGCATTGTCCGACTTGCATATTTGCTCCATCATTCGCTCGTAAAGAGAATCCAGTCCAGGAGGAAATGCGTTCAGTTTCACGAGGGTGTTCCATCGCGGGATCTTTTCGAGGTTTTGACAGACTAAAGCTACCCAGAGGAAGGTGTTGTTCGCATGCATGGACAGATGGTTTAACACGGCATCTCGCGTTTTGTCGTCGTACTTCTTCTTGTCCGCTAGCTGAAGCACCTTACGCTGGATGAATATGCTAACCGCTGTAGAAACAGACTCTGCATTCAGTTCGAGGCACAGCCTCACCTTATGCCCCACCCTCTCGAGTCGTTCCTCAATATCAGGCCAGTTCCGGCTGGAGACGATCCACTTGACGCGAGAGGATACGCATGACTTCTGAGCGATAAAGTCCAGCAGCTTCAGTAAGCCTGCAACGCACTCGTCGAGTGCATCAATGACGAAGAACGTGCTGTTTAAGCTGGGATCTTGGAGGATGTCAGTGAAAATGTCGGACAACGCAACCCAGGCATTCGCGTCCTCGAAGAGGGCTTTGCCTGCATGATCATGCTTCTTCCGTATATGCGAGAGGAGCGATGGCTGCTGGTTGACAAGCAAGTATAGTAGGCCTCGCAGCACAGCCGTGGCGCTGTTGATTCGCGAGTCCGTGGCCTGGCAGAAAAAGTACGCCAGTTGGGCTGTCTTAGTTATTGACAACTCATCAATAATGCCGCAGAGTAGCATCGTCTTGCCCTTGCCAGGATCGCCCTTGATCCATAGCAGTCGGCTCTGTGGGCCCTTCCGCCATTGTTGGAAGTCGGAGTTTTCCAAGATCCAGTGGTACGAGTCCTCCAGCAGTCCGCCCTTAGTTTCCTCAATACGCTTCTTGTCATCACGTGGATCGGTGAGGTGTAAGTCTTGGATACACTTGTCCCGCTTGTCCATCTCGTCCATGACCCGCTTAAACGCCCTCGCCATTCCCTCGCCATAGAGAGGGGGTATGTAGACATCTAAAATGCCTAGTAATGAGTACGCCTTGTCTTCTTCAAGTTTTGTCCGGCGGTTTTCTATCCACGACAATCGCTCATTGATGCTGAACCGAGACAAAGGGGCTCCTTGAAGCGCTAACTCAGGAATTCCCGTTATTTTAATGATTTGTTTAGTTAGTAATCTCTTGCCACCAAGCCTGTTCCATTCCTGGGAGAAAAACTCGACTGAACTTGGGGCAAGAAGCTCTTGAAGCGTCCAACCCCGCGTAAACCATCTGCTTGCCCGAAAAGCTGGCTCCCAAGCAAATTCAGAGACTTCGTCGCTTGCTTTTCGCTTAGCTGTCGAAACATCCGATAGATAGACGTAACATTTCACGGCATCCCGGTACCAGCGAAACATAGAGTTAAGCGCTTCCCGAAGTTCACCATAGTTCGATTTGTCGATGCAGCAGGTATCCACCCAAAAGTATTGCAAGCCATCGCGCTCAGCCTGTTGTCCACAGAACCAGATCTTCTTGTAGCCAGCCTTGTCCTGTCCAGTGCCATCTATCAAATCTTTAAATGTGACCTCTTCGCCGTCCTTCCAGGTATGCGAAAGGATCGCATAGGGAGGGATAATATCATCGCCCAAGAACTCTTTTGTAAGGCTCAACTCTCCAGTGTTGCTGTGTAGCAAAAGACGCATTGCTACGCTGGCAGCTCTACTGGACGCATATAGTAGGAATAGGGTCTCGGAGGCTCAACGCGGCAGCCTAGTTGAGGAGAGGAACACCGCAACTCGGTCGTCTGAGAACGTCAGTCCTCGCTCTGAAGGTTAGCGCGCATACAAGGAAATAGGGACAATGAGTTTTACTGAAGGATCGCATCGAAAAGCAGGATAGTGCCAGTGCTGTGAGCTGATTCCGCTGTGCGTTGGCATATTAAGGAAGGCTGAACAAGTTCAGCTGAGGGCGGGCGATTGCACAGCCCCACAGTGTGGCGCGGTAAGGCTGACATGTGGGGTTAGCCGAAGGCGATTTTGCAATGCACCAAACTGAAGAGACGAACACCTTAGGACGCTAGCAGGGAGGACGGCCGACCCGCACCGGCACTGACCTTTGTGAATGATTAAAAATGTATAGAGAATAGATAGGTAGAGGCACATGTGGCGCAGCTTGTGATTTCGTCACCCTTTAAGCCTTCTGTAATCCCCACCGCAAAGCGCTATTACCTATTAAGTAAAGCGCGTTTCTAGCGGCCGTGTCTTCGCTGATCTGCTGACGTATGTAAATTACACATAGGCAACCCTGTTAAGTTCAGTTGATTCAGATTTTATACTAGCTATATTAGGAAGTCGCTTCAGCTAAAAGTACTGACTAGGGTGGCGATCTTGCACGAATCCGCGTGCATTAGAAGCTGCGGGACTTCTAATAGCTTCCTGCTATCGCAATAGTATTCTAACGCTTAAGCCCTATTCCTTATGTAGTCTAAACTAGGTTAAGTTTATAATTAGTCTTATAATAAGGGTCTCTTGTTTATAGTATAAAACGAGGCTTTTTACAAGATAGGCAAGAACACTATAAGGTGTGCGTAATTTTTAGATAAAACGACTTTAAAATGTGTGTAGAAATAGCTAGAGCACAAAACATAAGAGTACTAGCGCAGTATTAAGACGTGTGAACAGAGATTAAAGTGCTTAAAGATAGGTACCTCGCTTATTTCTCAACAAACAGTGTTTTTCTACTAACAGTAGGGGACGTTAGGAATAGAAGGTAAGCTAAGGGTAACATAGTAATACAATACTCGCTATCCTAACACACTGTGCTCCAAAACAAGCGCACTGTTGCCACAATGCTGCCAATATGCCAGTCACGTGCTCACCCACAACGTTGGACGCCGCCAACATGAATCCTCTATGCGCGGTACAATGAATCTTTCAAAGGACTCCAAACAATGAACCTCCAAACACAATTCGCGCAGCCTACGACTGGCTCGCATGACCTCCCCAATGAATCTTCCCTCTCTCCCTCGCTCCCGCCTCTCCACGCACATTCCACTCGATCCTGTTCGCCAGAATCTCAACATGCCGCCGAATTTCCCACGTTGGCGTCTGTGCGCCTCTCATCCCCACGAACCGCGCAAACATGCGCATCTTCACCTTTAACCTTTCCAGGTCTGTAAACTTGCAGTTCTCGGGGAATGTGGGGTCGGTGCTGAGACAGGGCCGGGACCAGTCCATTGTCCAGGGATACGCGAGCCGCAGCGACGGCGGCGACGACAAAGAGTCGGTAGAGGCTAGCGCGCTAGGTGCGTTGGATGTTGGCGTGTTGGTTTGTGAGTAGAACGCGGCCATGGCGTCGAGCTGCGCTTCCGTAAGGAGGAACATCTGCAGCATTGTCTTTGGAAACATTGGGGGGGGCTTTCCGTTGATGACGTGTATTATGGGCGCTATGGTGAGCTGCATTTGCTTGATCTTGTGCGCCAGCTCTGGATTGCGCTCCGAGAGTGGCATTTTGGCGCGGCGTTCGAGGATGGTTTGCCGCGTTGCGAGTGGGTTTGCGTCGTTGAGGTCGTCTTGCTGCATGTGTGTGCTAATTTCTCCGAATTTCCGTTTCTTCGCTATGATTGCGGTGGATGTTGGTATGCGGGTGAGGACGTTTGTATTTGCGATTAGAGTAAGAGTAGGAGGTGGAATGCAGGAGTATGGAGACGCTGAATTTTGTAGACTTCTAAGTAGCAGGGTTAAAGGACGCCGTGTTTATATAATTGGAACACAAACAGACAAAGAGAGATCTATCGATGAACAGCTCAGGTGGCTTTGCGCTTTGTTACTGTTACAGGACGTGAGTGTGTGAAGAGAGGTGGCTTTGTCTGGTTTGTGACATAATGGCGTTGTCGTGAAGTGGGATCTTACAATGTAAGAAGGACGTGATGGTCGCGGAGGTAGCCGTGAGCTTGAGCGTGATCAGTCCGGGGAATTATCTATGTTGCGATTGTTTTCGGTCGGGTGATGAAGTCGGCTGCGCAAGAGTTTTCGGTATCAGGCACGATGCTTGTCCGATTGAGCGGCATGCCGAACGTGAATCGTCAGTCGGCTGGCATCAAGGCGATGTGCTAGCGAAGTTCTTGTTGTTCGTTGTCGGATCATGAGTCTAGAAGTTTATCAAGTGATACATCGTTCTCTGCGCCACCGACAGATTTGTTCGCCCAGAACTTGCTGAGATGTCTCGCACCGCTGCAGAAGGTCAGTGTGACATCTCCATCCCGTGTCATACAAATGAGGTGTCATTTCTTACCTGTCGCAGAGCAAGGTCACGATGCGGTGACCAGGACCAAGCTGTCTCGCGAGTTTCGTGGCGGCCACGCCTGCTTGAATTAGCCCAGTTCACATAAAGAGCGGCGTTGAAGAGCCTCACAATTCACAGCACTGCTACTGCCAACGAAGATGCCGTCATTCTCCACCAGCCACCGCGCCATGCCGATAGCTTGATCGTCCGCCACGCGGATAGCATCATCGACCAGCTCTCTTCCCACTTCAAAGTTATGTGTGACGCGATTAATGCCGATGCCTTCAACGATGGTGTCGACTTGATGTCGCCGACGCGTCCCTTCTCTTTCCTTTGGGTCAAACATGACTCCGTACTTGACCTTGTTGAATAAGCCGCTGCCGGGGGGATCCGCGAGCACTACTTTCAGATCTGGTAGTTTCGATTTTAGAAACAGCGCGACGCCAGATATAGTACCGCCCGTGCCAGCTCCACTGACGAATGCGTCGACAAAGCCCCCTGTTTGCTCGTAGATCTCTGGTCCTGTCCCGGTGAAGTGGGCGCGCCAGTTGGCCTCTGTTTCAAACTGATCGGCGAATAGTCCCCTCCCAAGTTTGTCGGGGTTTTCGGTATGCTCTTTCGCTCTTTCTCGGGCAAGATTGACAAATTGGTTTTGATCCACAATGGGCGCTGGCCGCACTCGTTCTACCTCTGCGCCGAGCTTGAGTAGGAGATCTGACTTTTCGATTGCCATGTCGTTTGGCATGCATCTGGAGGGGTTTATCAGCTTGGTATCATTCCCAATTGCGTCCCAGCTTACATGTGTGCTTTATAACCACGTGCTCGGCATATCGCTGCGAGTGATATACCGGTGCTACCCACAGTGCCTTCATAGACGGTGTCGCCGGAGTGTGGAACTAGGAGACCTCTCTCTTCGGCCTGTGAAGTATCAGCTGAATTGTTTAATTGAAGACATGGATTACGATGCCTACCGTTTCAATGATGCTCAGCGCTACGCGGTCTTTCGGACTGTTGCCGGCGCCGTTGAGAAACTGCATCCAACCTCAGTATCTGTCAACGCATACAATAGCACGCTCAGTACCTCTGCTTTCGCGAGTATTTCACACCCCGTAGCCTCTGAAAGTGATTTTATCTTGATTAATGGCGTGTCGCCAATACATCCTTCGATACCTTCCTTGATACTTCCGCAACCTCTCTTTAACGTTTGATCGATTTCTGCCAAACTCTTCTTCAAGGTATCCAAATCGTCTATTTTTGAAAATCTAGATATGAGCTTTTGCTGTTGCTTCAATAATTGATCAGAGTTCGCATTCTCTGGGAACCAACTAAAATTCCGGTGCTGGTATAGGATGGCCAAGGTCGCCCCAAGAATAAAAGCCCCAGTGATGTAATATTTCGACTGGTCGGCCATCGGGAGCAAGTTTGCCATACTCTGAGCAATATGGTCTAGGATGGAGAAAGGTTTGGCCGGCAGAGCTCTGACTTTGCGCGTGTCTTGGCACGGGGACACGTGCCTTCGTATCGGAATTGCTCTCCCTCCACCACAGGCGTCTAACCACCAGGCGCCTGTTACGGGCCCCAATGGATTCGCCCCTCATTACGCAACTCTTCCGCCAGCTCTTCTCCCACCGCGCATCGCAATGTCTGGCCCGGGGAGCTCGACCGGCGCTTGCGACCGCGTGTCCGTTACGCAGCCAGCGACGAGGGAAAGCTAGCAGAGCTTCGCGATTGGGAGACGGGGAGACAAGCAGAGAGAGCAAATGGCAGCCTCGGAATATGGCGTTCCCGTATGAGAGGACGGAGGAGTTTGATCGGTATCCTGTGGTTACCGCGGATATGCTGAGGAGCCGAAGAGAGCGCCCAAGAAGAGTGAAGATGCTGCTGCGAGACTTCATTGAAGGTATGCATGCCATTGGTCCACTTCTCACTCGTAATAGCAGCTACCATATATACAGACAGCCTTTATAACCCCAACTACGGCTACTTCTCCAAGCAAGTAGTCATCTTCACCCCCGGCGACCCCTTCGACTTCCCCGCCCTCCCCTCCGAACACGCCTTTTTCCAGCAGCTCCGCCATCGCTACACCGACTTCGAAGACGCGCTCGACTATCAAGAACCCAACGACCTACGCCAGCTCTGGCATACCCCGACCGAGCTCTTCTCTCCGTATTACGGCGAGGCCATCGCCCGTTACCTCGTGGAGGACTACAAGTACAATTTCTATCCGTACCATGACCTAAACATCTACGAGATGGGTGCAGGAAATGGCACAATGATGTTGAATATTTTGGACTACATTCGGGATTGCCATCCGGAGGTGTACGAGAGGACGAGGTTTAGGGTTATTGAGATTTCCAGTCAGTTGGCGCAGCTGCAGCAACAGGGCTTGGGGCAGAGTGCGTACGCAAGGGGGCATGCGGATAAGGTGGAGATTGTCAATCGCTCAATTTTCGATTGGAATCAGTACGTTTCCAGCCCGTGCTACTTCCTTGCACTCGAAGTCTTCGACAACTTTGCGCACGATGCGCTAAAGTACGACCTCGACACCGGCGCGCCGTACCAGTCGCATGTGGTGATCGATCCCCGTGGCGAGCTTTACGAATACTATTCCCGCACACTGGACCCCGTCGCTGCGCAATTTCTCGAACGACGGCATGCGGCGTGTAAATCGTACCCGCACCCGTTATCCGGCTCCCGGCTTATGGCGAGCATACGATCGCTCATGCCATTCCACAGCTCCCTGAGCATGCCAGAGTACATACCCACACGGCTGATGCAGTTCTTCTATATCCTCTATCAAAAGTTTCCAAACCACAAGCTCATCAGCTCCGACTTTAACAAGCTGAGCGACACGGTGGAGGGTTTGAACGCGCCGGTAGTGCAAACGAGGTATAAGAGGCAGATGATACCCGTCTCTACACCTCTCGTGAGTTCTTCTTACCTCAACCCTGCGCCCTTCAGCATTACTAACGCGTCTAACAGGTCCACCAAGGCTACTTCGATATCCTCTTCCCGACCGATTTTGATGTTATAGAGCCCATGTACACAGCTATAACAGGGCGCTTCGCACGAACATATTCGCACGAGGATTTCATGTTAGGGAGAGCGGATCTCGAAGAGACGCAGACACGAAATGGAGAGAATCCGCTGCTGAGCTGGTACAAGAATGCCAGTGTCATGATTACAGTGTAGATTCTAGGGAGGCTGAAAGCAGCCGTTGTACAAATACCAAAGCAAATATCACGATCATCACTGAAGCGAGACAATGCATTGCACCTTCTTGTACGGATAACTTGTTTCCGCGTGGGCTCTACTCAGGCTCCTGATCCTTCCACTTCTCCCGTATCGCCCTGACGTCGATCTCACATAGCTTGGCCCTCTCCAACACACTCTTCGCCTTCTTCACAACCGGCACATCAATCATCTTCCCCTCCAAAGTCCATGCCCCCCGCCCCTGTGCACTCGCCTTCTCATCCGCAATCACCACCTTCGCCGCCCATTCTACCTCTTCCTCCCCCGGCGCAAAACACCGCTGCACAACCTCAATTTGACTAGGATGAATGCACTGTTTCCCATTGAATCCCAACCCCTTCCCATTCAAACACTCTTCTTCAAGAGTCTTCAAACCCTGCGAACCTTTGTAGGCCGTACACACCAGATCAATCGTCGAAGGCAGGAGTGCAGCCCGCGCAGCGGTCGCGATAGCAGAGCGAGCGTATAGGAACTCGGTAAGGGAAGGTGTGCGCGTCAAGCTCAAATCCTTCGCAAAGTCCTCGGCCGCAAAAACCAGGCCCGACAGGTACGGACTCGCTCTAGTAATCTCCCCCAAATTCATAATCGACCGCGCACTCTCAACCAGCGCAATAATAGCCACAGGCAGCCTTTGGCCCTCCCTCTGCATTCCATCTGTGGGGTGCCTTTCCGGCAGCACATGCCGTATCACATCGGTAACAAAATGTAGATCCGCTGCCGATTCGCACTTGGGCAGCATGATAGCGTCAAGGTGCTCGCCTTTGAGGACTTCGGTGAGGTCGTCGAGGGCGAGACCCGTGTCGACGCTGTTTATGCGGACGCAGAGCTCTTTTATGGAGGGCGGGCGTGGCGTGGAGAGGATGGAGCGTAGGTTTTGGCGCGCGGTGGTTTTGAGGTGTGGAGCTACGCTGTCTTCGAGGTCGTAGGCTATGGTGTCGACGTGCATGGTGGAGGTCTTTTCCAGCATCTTTTTGGAGGAGCTGGGGACTACGAGGTGGGATTAGCTGGGAGTGTGAGAATGGGGGGGGGGTGCAAGGAGAGAGGGTCCAGACGAACCGTACATCAGCGCTCGCCGGATGATGTTTCTTGAGGCTGCCATTTTGAAATAATAAGCAGGCTGACCTATTCAATATTTGAATATAGAGAGAGCAGACTGTGTGCAAGACTCAATGGCAGCCCATTCCCGTCCAACTTCAGACGAATCGATACCTCGGGGGAGCTCCAAGATATGACGCGCGGGGACAGCTCGCAAATGCCGACCACCGACCCGCGCACGGTCCGCCCTTCTAAAGTACTGATGAAGCCACGTGAACACGATTGATGGATCGCCAACATCACCAGAGCTCAAGCTAGCAACACCACGCCCACCATCGCAATGGAGTCCGCGCAGCAGACGCCCGCGCCGGGAAGCCTGAGCTGGCGACTAAGCAGTCATCCCATCACGCTGCTCACATTCCTCTTCTTCCGGATATGTAGGCCGCCCTCCCCCAGCCAGGCCGCAAACCATATAGCCGCACGCTCAACACTCTAGAAATCATGAGAGCTAACCGTTCCTCCAGCATCCCTCCTTACCTACCTCTTCGGCCTGCGCCTCTTCACCTCCAACTTCGTCCTCATCTTCATCATCACGATCCTGCTCCTTGCGACCGATTTCTACTACCTCAAAAACATCGCCGGGCGGCGGCTCGTGGGGCTGCGCTGGTGGAACGAGGTCGATTCCTCCTCTGGGGATAGCAGATGGGTGTTTGAGAGCGCAGATCCGACGGTCAGGGATATTAATGCGACGGATAAGAGGTTCTTTTGGATTGCGTTGTATGCGCAGCCGGTGCTGTGGATTTTGCTGGCTGTTGTGGCGCTGGTTAGCTTTGAGTTTATCTGGTTGACGCTTGTTGGTAAGTGTGGGACGGTGGTTGAGAATGGGGAATGGAGGCTGACTTGTTACAGTGATCGCACTCGTCCTCACCCTTACGAACGCCCTCGCATACTCCCGCTGCGACAAGTTCAGCCACGCGACCGGCTTCGCATCGAACGCTATGTACGGATCTGGTCTTGCAAGGAATCTGGCAGGCGGAATGATCAGCAACATCTTCAGCAGGAGATAAGAGTTGGCTGGGATCCGTTACGAAGAGAAGGGGAAGCAATGTATGAGGATATTATCTTTGTAAGAGTATGCGTACGAACGATGGTTGGGATCGGCACATGCCGTTGATATTAGATGGAAATATATCTTTCGGAATATCACAATTTAGGAACGAAAGGCCACAATCATTTCATAATGGGTGGCAAGTGGAGCACTTGCAATGTCCATCGCCCTCGACATCGTCTATACTTCTACAGCAGAGAGCACGTCTGTGCAAGCACAGGCATGCAAACTCCGCTCCCGACCTCTTCCCCGTTCCCGATTAGTACCCCTTCTCCCTATCAACCATATTTACTAAATGCTTTCCATCTCTCTCCCTCCTTAAATTCTCCCTCAACACCTGGAAAGCCCTTTCCCCATACACATCCGTCGACCCACTAACATGCGGCGTAATCAGGCAATTCGGCGCCTCCCACAGCGGATCGTCGCTAGGCAAGGGCTCCGGATCGGTAACGTCCAAGGCAGCGCCGCTGATTTGCTTCGACTCCAGAGCATTGATCAGGGCCGCTTTGTCGATTACCTGCCCGCGCGCGATGTTTGCAACGTACGTGCCCGACGGGTTAGCGGCATGCAGAAGCTCAAATTCGGCTGTGGAGAGAAAGTGGGTTGTTGCTTTACTAAAGGTTTGTTAGAGGGTCTGGACTGCGTTGAGACGGCGTGGTGACTGTGGCAGTCCAGGATCCTCCCAGTCACAAAGTGGCAATCGGAAACGACGCCACACCTTGACAGACGTGCGAGAAGCCTGATCCCACCACGTTTCTCCGCTCCTCCAACGGGAGAACCCAGACGAGCTGAGTCCCTACCACGGTCAAGAAGAATAGTAAGCATAGGGCACTTACGTCAACGGCACAGCCAGCACCAGCAGGTCAATTTTCTGCCTTAAGAAGGTATGCAAGCTCTCCTTGTCCAAACCACTATACCATGCGATAGGGAACTCGCCCTCGGGGTCCCCGGTGCCGGGCACGATAAAGCCTTCGTCGCGCCGGGATTCGGGCGTTGGGCGTGGTGAGGCGGTGTAGGCGAGGACTTCGCTGCCCATGGCTTGGGCGACGCGGGCAACTGTGGCGCAGTCAGTATTGGGGGCTAATGTGGGTGTTGAATGTTATGCATGCAAGAGGGAGGTCATGTGGACGTGGTTGCGGGGGGGATTTTTGTATGGATGGCTGGTTTGTGACGTTGGTGGATAGGTTGAACGTTGTTCAAGGTGGGGAACTCAATAGAGTTTGGGAATAAAGTTCCAGGTGTGGTGCGGGTTGGATGAGAATCCCGGACGATTGCGTGTTTGTTTTCGCGGAAGCGTTGCGTTTTGTGCAGGTGGCGTTCGAGGGAGGGCCGTTTCGTATTGGGGTGATCCGTGTGCAAAGCTTCTCATAACTTCAATCGTGAAGCCTGTCCCCCGACCTCACACCTCCCGACACGTGCACGAACAAGGCCTATAGTCGAGGAATGGAGACCACAGAAAAGAAATTCACTCACCCTGGCGTCCAATACTCCCGTACCCTAAAATGCCCACCCTCCTCCCAACACGATCCTTTACACCCATGCCTGTCCTCTGGACCCACTCCCTCTTCTTCTGCTGCTCATACAGCTCCACATACTTGTGGTGATGTATAAGATCCATCATTACCACCCACTCGGCAATCTGGGGTCCATGGACGCCATTTGCGCTGAGCAGCGGGATCTTGCTATCCGTGTATATGGGGTGCTTGGCGATATGATTAACACCAGCAGAGGAGAATTGGATAAATTTGAGATTCGGGCTGGACGTAGGAGCGGGTGGGAGCCAGTTCAGGGTTGCGATGTAGGTTGCTCGCTTGATGAATCCTGTATGTAGGTGAGTATAATAACATGAATCTGGGTAATTAGGTAGCCATTGAGAAAGAACACATGAGACGTATTTGCGATGCCGAATGCAGAAGTATGAAAGCGCACGAATGCAGGTACAGGAGAGGTGTGGTAGCACATAGAGCTGACAGAACGGGATGAACCTACCTTCCGGGATGCTCAAATCACCCTCTTTAAATGCAAAATTGGGTTGTTGAAAGTAGTGTACGTCCAAATTCGGGAATTCGCCTTTGATTTCATTGATCATGTTCCCAATGGAAGACTCAGGCAAAGGCTGGACGCAGAGGAGCAGTTCGCGTTTCTGACGATCACCCCGCAGCGGGGCTTCCGGACCTCCACCCATCTGGACCATTTGTGCTATTTGAGTTTTGGGTACTAGAACGGTGGGTAGTTATGGCAGCTTCCTATAGTGGGTGAGAAATGTGCGGAAGGTGTGGGTGGAGAGGTTGAGAAAGAGAAGTCTGACATCTGCTGGAATGATGACTTGAGCGGCAAAGCGAAAGCGCGATTACAAATTGCGTCATGCCTGCCCATTTGAGTGCCATTGCTTCCGCTGACTACGCTGTCGTAAGAGTCGCGATTTTAAGAAAGTGTTCGCGAGCATTATCATCTGGATTATACGGGTGAGGAAGTAACAACAGAGGTACCGGATTTGCGATACCTAGATAAGTAACTACACGCTGCGGGGACCAGTCATACGAGTGAACGTGACCACGCTCCACAACCTACGTATGTACATCTTGGCCTCCCAATCGATAACGAGGATGGCGGAGCAAATCCAATCACTTGCAAACGACCAAAAACGACATTTCCCATACATCAAATAAGGAGAATGCTCAACAACCTCCATGAAACGTTCGCAATGAAAAGACGGTGAGCTCTCAAACGCACTAGCGAAGAGATTCCCCACAGCTCCGTCTTCGTCGGAGCACCTCTCCGTAGACGAGACGCTAGATGAGCATCTGAGTATCTCTTGAGGTCTCCAGTTTCAACAGGCTAGGCATTTCAGTGCCGGCTTGGACGTCAATTCTCTCAACCGCGTCGGCGCTGAATCATCGTCGTCCAGCCGCGACCGCGCCGTTGCTGACGCGCCATGCCGCTCTCCATGTCAACTTCCCCACCGCATGAACCTCATCTCCATAAAATTGGGATCGGGTAGTCGAGGTTGCTTTCTCCTTCTATCAGCACTAACAGCATTCTCACCAGTGAACGATGCCGACGACATCGGCGAGTCAAACCCTGCAAGCCAAAGGCCGAGTTCTACGCCAAACACGCGACGCGACCACGCCAAAAGGCAACTCATGCGCGCGCGGCACGTCTGCGTCGGGTCGCTTGACGGGTGGCGGACGCAGCCGTGAACCTACAGAGAAGGTTTTGATGCAAGGCGTTGTATACGACATACATCCGCGTTCCTCGTCCTTAACACTACGCTCCTTGCCTTCGCCGTGGCCTGGGCCAGCGTCAGTTATCATGACAAACGATATGATCGAAGACTTGCGTCGCGTATCCAGCCCTATAGCATGCTTTACCCGCCAGTCGCTGATCTTGCGAGCGTGCTTAATACCCGCGGGAGCAATAGCCTCGACAGCACCCCAGAGGATCGTGATGGGAGGCTTGCTGCAATACGAGGTGCCCGTGCTTTGATATCGCACCCGCTTCCCCAGCTCAACTGTTCAAGCGCACCTTTCACAACAACTTGGATGTTCGGAGTCCAACGCGACCGCGCCTCAGTGTCGCACAATTGCGCGACCTTCAAGCATGCAAACCCCCCAATGATGAGCAGCCGTCATTTCCAGCACCACAACACCGGAACCCAACACCTGCAACAGTCCCCCAAACCAGCTCTCCAACCGAGGCCTTGCTGCCTTACCACTTCACCCATCCGTGCCATGAACCGACCATCCCCAAACCATCCTAGCCACAAACACACCGTAGCGAAATTCTCAAAGCCCATGTCACCTCACCGCGTCTCTGCATCGGCGCACTTCCCCCACGTGTGCATCTCCCCCGTTTGACCTCCGTTCTCAACGCCCGCGCCTTTCCCTCCAAAGCCCGTCTCCGAAACCATCCCGTTAGCGTACCTACCCCTTTAAGCCAGCCACCGTTGACCGGGCCGGCGGAAGAAAAATAGAAGGAAGGAAGCTGCTCATCGGACTGACTCGGCGCGCCAGGCTTCTCTGCACGTCAACGCGCAAGATTGATAGCATCGTTGTACTATGGTAATCATATTCTGATGGGACTTGAAACATTATGTCTGTAGGATTTGAAATCGGTCGGCGGCAGCGCACCGGCCCTCGTCGGCATGCCGTTGCAAGGCGAGAGCGACGGTGAGAGCCACTGTCAGCGCGACAACACGTCCTCCGCTCACCGTTCAGAATCCCAGCAGAATCGCGATGCGGGAAGGCAGCTCCTTCGTCCCGCCCTGACCACCGTCAATTCGTACCTGATCGCCCGTCAGCACCCGGCCGTGCATTCCACTGACCTTCTCCTGCGTCAATTCTTCATGGGACTTTGGGGCGGTCTGCCTCGGCAGGTACCCGCGGGGCTTGGTCGTGTGAGTCGCCGTCCTTGGTCGCATTTATCCATAGTAAGGTACATATTATTCTGGAACAAAGTTCCACAGCTCGTGTTCGTAACGAGAGGTTAAGCAGAGGTCCCCTTCTTTTCTGTTGAGTACGCGACAAGGTCGAGTAAGTGATTAGATCAGGTCACGTCAGTGACTGCATCGAACAAGTCAAGCTAAGCGGGTGAATTGTGTTTCAGCATTTTGAGGTTTTTATTTGATTTGATACTGGTGTAAGCGAGGGTTCCATTATGCGATGCGATGCGCTGTGATAGCTGCCGCTGCATGTGGTTCGCCCTGCCCATTTCGCATCGTCGAGGGCCCGAAGGCCTTCATGCAACTAGGGACAGGGTTGTTTTGAGTCCCCGATAGAAAAGTGAGCCGATGAGCGGAACTAACTCAAAAACTCTTGAATGGTGAGATATGAGATGGTATGGTCTCCGCGTTTGGAGTACCGACTACCAAGCGAAGATTTCAAAGGAGGGTGTGAAAGCGTGGCTCCAGGACCAGACCACGAGACACGATTTGAAATTCTGCTCCGTGCTGACCACCAACCGGCGACCCGCCCTCCGTCTTTCCTGCATCGTAAGGCTGGGTGCCATGGCCCGGCCCTTTTCTCTGCTGCAGGCTTGGGATAAATGCGCAAGCGAGCGAGTGCTGAATATAGAACGCTGGAATCAAGTACCGAACGGTAGCGAAACCTGAAGTTGAAGAAGTAATTTCACAATTGGAAACACCGTCGCAATGCCATGCCATGAACTTTTTTCTGTAGAGCGCACCCTTCCGTGTCCAAACTGAATAAGCCCCAATATCGGTTGCCCAATGCGCCAGGTTCGTGATGAATTTGAAGATCTTTTGCTTCGATCTCGGGTATTGTAGTCGTTGCACTTTCTCTCTCCCTTTGCCGTCCATGAGCCCTGTAGTGACGAGCCTACTATTGGTGATAGTCAGGCATAGAGTGCCTGCATCTGAGTGCTGCAAGGCAACCCAGGGTCGTGGACATGTGCCGTTCCTCCTTTACTACTTGCACTGCAAAGTATTGCGGTGTCCGGGTAATTCTCTACCTCATCTCACACTCAAACTCTGTTCTCTCTGCGATCATCCTTCTCTTCAAACATGGGAGGGTGCAGGCCGAGGCCGCCCCTTGCATGCGTTGAGCGTGGATCCCATTCTCCGCGCGTAGCAGCCTGTGACGGTGGTCGCGGTGTTGAGAAGCTGAGTGTGGGTGATCTATATGCGCGCTGCGTTTCTTTGCTGAAGTAATCCGGTGTGCCGCTGAGCGAGCGCCGGTGTGGTTCGGTGTCGTAATCTGCACCGGGGCTTGTAATAGCGCTAGGAGGCGAGGCCGGAGACATATTTGAGAATCTTTTCAATTCGAACTGCCGTGTGTCGGGTGTGTATTCTGGTGCCTGTTTGGCATCCAGGGAAACGAACTCGCGTTTGGACCCGAATTTGGCGCGGAAGAGATCTCGCCATCCGGTGAACATAGAGCTGCGTACTAGTAGTAGGAAGGCTTGGATACCAGCTAACGAGAGCATGATCAACACAGCAGTTACGGTGTGTAGGTCGACGAACAAGGCTTGACCGAGGCTGGTGCATTTCTCCTTCCGGGTCGGGTTACTGATCAGGCATGTTAGGAATGGCATGGCTTTTTTAATATCGTCGACAGCGTGCATGGTAACAGAGTTGAGGTAGACAAAGACCACCGAGAAGAAGATAACGTCGACCAGGATGAAGACCACAATAGTGATTCCGCGCCACTGAAGCCAGACAACTTTGCGGACACGTCGATAGACGGCGCGCGCGGATCGTGTTCGCACGCTTGTTGTGTAAGATGGGAGACCGGCGCTGCTTTGTGTTTCAGACTTGTCGTCGCTCCACATGTTTTGCAGATAGACTTTGATGCAGTACGCGAATCTGCTATCCGGTCAACAAAGCACATACAACGCGTGTACGTTGCACTCACGTTCCTAACTGGATGATCGTCGCCGCGCCAGCAATGACGAGTAGCGGGCCCCAGAAGTCCTTCATGGAGTCCTTCGAGTTGACATGGCAAATTTCTCCGAAACGGAAGGACACCCCGGTGACGGTAATGGTCGCGGTGAAGAAGGCTGCGGCGACAGACCAACCTAGGCCTTGCGCCAAGTAGAAGAACGTTTTGCCCGGCATGTAGTCCCAGCAGATTTGGAGGTGCATTGACAGTGCGCGAATGAAGACTGGTTTAACGTTAGTCTGCTGTGGCCATCCAAACGCTGTATGTGTAACTGACTCCAGACGCCCATTGTCATGCCACCAGCGATCAGAAAAGCCCCGGAGAAAGCGCACGTCAAGTTTGAGAACATGTCATGAGGTGTTATCTCATCGTAGCACTGTTCAGGTCTAGTGGCGAAAGGTATCACGAACCCGAGCTGCTCATGTTTTAGCTGTTGAGCCGAAGAGAGGCAACATATAACATACCGATAGGAATATTGCACCAATGATCAGACCATAACTTAGATAATGTCGACGAGTCTTCTCAGCGGGCAGGAACACGAAAGTGACGAGAAGGAAGACCATGCAGGCCAGTCCGACCAGGTTCAGTGCTTCAGCAGCGCGATACCAACCCTTGAATGATTCTGGATAGAGATAGTCCGACGCTGGACACGGAAGGCAGCAGCTAAGCCCGGGTTTTATCTGAGGAATGGGGGCACAGAAGCGTCCGTCGATGACTAGAAAAGTCAGTAACATTCAACAGGTTGCTGATAGCATACATACATCCATCCTGGCCGAAGTTAGACATATCGAAGAAAGGAGCCGGGCACAGCCCTCGCAGAGGAGACGCCAGTGTTGTGTTCGCCATGATCCTGTCTTGCAAATGTGTTTTGGACCGAAGTTCTGAACTGAACAATTCAAAGTGATGTGCGTGACATGGGACTGAGATCTACGCCTTCCCACAGACTACCCGGCGAATATATCGTGGTATGCGGAGACGTTCGGCAAGCGGAACCTTTGTGCGGGCGGCTCCGTCTCTATGCGGTATTTGATGTCTGCTTGGAATAGGTGTTCGGTATTATGGAACTTGAAGATGGCGGTAGTGGTGCTTCATGCGCAAGGTGAAACTACCGACAGTATGAAAATAAGGTTCGAATAACTGCGACAGCGGGGTAACAAACGATGTAGAAATGATTTGAAAATGAAGGTTTAGCAACGTATGGAGCTCGGAGAGTTGCGAAGAGGGAATGAATATTACGGTCGGTACCAACGCTCACGAGTCCAAAACGAAGAGAAGGCCAAAGGCGGGACGCCGCATGGTAAAGTAGCATAGCACGGGGAGCATGCTCCAGAGGCCCAGGGGTCTGGCTAGTGTGAAGACGCCGTCTTTCTGGTCCCACTCGGAAACGACGATCCAAGAACAGAAGAGCAGAGCGACCCCTGTGGTTCATACGCCCTTGTCTAGCGTGCACGTATTCGCCGGCGCAAGAAGGTGGCCAAGACTAGGGTGGCCTGCACGGGCGGCTGGGCTGCAAAGGTGGCGGGATAGTCTATGGTGCTAAAATCGTGGGGCCATGGGGCCAGGAACAAAACCGGTACAAGCGATGGCCACTGGCGGAGCAGCCGTCGGGCGCACACGACAACATTCTAGGTACCCAGCTCGAGCGTCATGATTCGCACAGGCCCTTGAAGCCATTGCATGAATTTCCGCGCGTTCGTGATCAGCCGGTCGTCAGCATGCCGTCGGCGCGGACGACGGATGCGGGGATGCCTTTCTTTCATCGCGTAGGCAGACCTAAGAACGGCAATGGAGTGCGCATGGCCATGCCTCGATAGGGCTATCAATCGTGCGTTGACCCGCTCTATAGGGACGCGATGGCTACTACTCTCTTGACAATCCATCCAATGGCCAACGAGTCGAGTCAAAGGGAGGCGCCCACTACAATCGCCCAGCGACGATTGGCGCTTCGCGAACAGGTGGTCGCAACATCTAGAATCCATTGACGAATCCAGAGGCGCAACATCCTCTTTGAAGGTGGTTGATCACGAGGGTGCATCCTTCTCGAGGGGCAGCTGTCGGTACTCAATGTTGACTGGCTAAATCACCGAACGAGCAGTACACATTGAGCGCTCAGCTCTTTCAAGAACACCCAATGGCTTCCCGTGCTTTGTCCCCACGTGCTGGGCAATACATGCCTTCGTGCTGCTCGGGTCAGAACGGTGAAAAGGAATTCTTGCGTGACAAGGCGGTGCTGCTGTGCCTCTTTCTCTCAGCTGAGAGAGAATTCTGCCTGCGCAACGTCACAGCAGAAAGGAACCACAGCGGCCGCGGCTGAGGCGAACTGCCGGACTTGTCCGACACAAGACGGAGTTCCAGACACTTGCCTGGTAGTTCAATGATGCCTTACAAGAGGCCCCAATCACCAACGCCGTTGCATTGCGTGTTCACGATCCCAGCGGGGTTGTTCGGACTTCATGCGAGGCCTGATGGGACCGAAGCGATGACCTGAAATGTTGAGACGGCGACAAAAGACCAATAGACGCGTCTTCTGCGCGTTTGTTGTCATTGCGTGTGTGCTGTGGAGGTGGGGGAGAAGTGTAGAGGGATCGCGTTAGGGGGACTGGACCGTGTTCCATTTTGAGACTAGCGGAGCATCCTTCCGATGCCCAACGGTCCAGGAGGCGGCTCCCGTTCGATGCTTCCTTCCTTTTCGCCCTTAGATTCGTCTTGCTCATCCTCTTCAATGTCTTACAATAAATGACTACGGGGCATACGAAGCGAATCCATGCAGATGTCCTTACCTGAGACGTCGCCTTTTTTGTGTCCTCTACCGAAAGTCCGCCATCCCAAGTTTGCGTTCGGACGCGTAGATTGCAGCGCGGTTCCTGCATGCCGTGCAGCAGCCGGATGTGTGGGTGCCAACCGGACGTTTACGCCAGCTTCCGTGCCAGAAGCTCTACGTGAGTATTGGTCAGACCTGTGCTAAAGGCTGCAGTAGTCGACGCACCAAGTGAAGAGTGACGACGGTGGAGTTGATTGGTGTAAAGCTTGCTCCACTCTTTTGCGACAAACGATCAATGACTGACACCATCAAATAGGGAAGAGAAGCTATGAATACATACGGCGTCCTAGGAGATGAAGCTATGGAATTATTTCATTGATGCACGCGACTTTCATGAGCCGCAGTGAAATTTCGCCAGGACACAGCGTTGCGCGAAATCTATTCCGTCCGAAACGTGGTGTCAAGCCACCAGAGGTAGGCTTTGGATATGATTCCGTAGTCTCTGACTCTCTGTTCCCCCGTCAGGCCCTAAAGAACGCCGTGCCCAGGATGCCGGGACGCAGCAAGAATGCCCAACAGCTGTGCGGATGGTCTACGAGACCAACGGTCTAGGCGCGATTTTCCCTGGGGCGCTTTCAAACATTTTCATCAAGTTACGGTCTTCGACCCTCGGCCGCGCTTCAATCCCGCGTCTGATCTCCTCTCTGCATTCTGGCATCGCGGGTAGTGCGCACATTTTGCAGAGAACAGTGTAGCAAGGCATCTCGCGCGACGGCAGTCCGAGGCGCACGACTTGAAGGCCAACACCTGGGTGCTGGAAACAATGGCCTCAACCGAGACTTCGGTATTCGTAACTTCCGCTTCAAAATCCAAAGCCGGCACCAGATCGTTTCCGGCAAGGCTCCGAGCCGCAACAGGGCTTGAGGTTTTCCCCACAATGATCGGTGCTCCCGCAAACTACGGACCCTCGAATTAGGGAGAAAGATAACTAGCAACGTAACCCTAGCCTCGCTATGGGAATGGCCGTACAAGTTGAAACGCAGGAGAAATTATTGATAACCATCTGGCGTCCTCGTAAAGGCTCGCGCGGGTATACATGGTGCTCTACACGTCGGTCACCGGCCTACAGGGACGTTGTAGACGCGGAGGATCTGCTGTAGTCATGTTAACGTCATCCGGCTCTGGTTAGAATTGGCCTGCACGTTGCTACTTCAGGTATAAGAAACCGACGCCCTCGGAACGACTACCGTTCAGTCATATTCCTGGTTCTCGGTATGGCTAGCATGACCACTATCGTGGGATCATTCTGCGGGGAAGACACGTGCAAGAAAAGCTATAGGATCCAACATTTGGATCCCGAAGCCGAGGTTGCGATAATGTCGCGGATCGTTGCTTTTGGGCTGAGAGAAAAAAGAGTCTCCAGGAAATTGGATGCCGCCGATGACAGTCGGTATCCCAGATGCCACCCGACTTCGCTCACGGCATGCAGATATCACATGTGCACTTAGCGACAGCCTATCGCCCAAGCTATCAACCCAGGAGTAAAAGACTACGAGCTCTCGTGCTCAGCTGTAGAAGACCCTCGATATCCTGGCCCGAGCTTTGGGTACTTCCTGAACCCTTACAAATTGTGGATTAACGTGAATGATTGCAAAGGCTATCGATCGCTACCCACGCGGGATGTAGTGCCTCGATAGGCGATTCCCGTACCTTCCAATCTGGGAATACGTTACGCGGTGGCGTACAAAGTCAGATGTGGCGTTGTATGACGGACGCCACCACGCTCACCGTCCTTACGGCAATTTCTCTATACGATACTACTGCAGCATCGAGGTGACGGTGGGCGGGTGAGAATTGTTACTCTGCGCTCTTCGATGGTTCGCCGTCCCGGTCGGACCCGGGATTCGGTATCGAATCGCCACCCTCATGGCACCGACGGCCATGGCAATCCTATTCACACAAATCTCGTGGGGAACGGGAATGAGTTGATGTCAATTTGTTGCTCTCTTGGGTTGATAATTTCCCTCCAGTTCAATAATGCCGTTCGAAGGACGCAGTCTGCTGGACCTAATATTGCACCTTCAACTGTGCATGCCGGTATACCAGCCAAACACACTTTTAGCAGCTATTGGTTTCTGGCCCTCTATAGTTCGGCGCCTACACATAACCATTTTAGCTCGGCAGCAGGAGCATTAACGAACCACTTGCAGTCTATCAAACACACCGCTCGACACTTCGCTTACGTCTTTCCAACAGGCACCTTTATCGTGACCTGAACAGGGCCTCTATCTTACTCAAAAGCACCGGCCACAGTTTCGCAATCGAAAAAGCCACTGCACCGTCCCGTCCCATCCCGCTTCATCCCGCCTCACCAACCGTGCGCAAAGTCCTCCACACTCGAGTGCCCACTTCCATCTCCAGCCGGTCGATACGCATATACGCCCACAACTCTACCGATTGCGAACCTACCCACCTCTTTCCCGCGACTTCCAGCCATACGCCATCTTCAAACATGAGGCGCCCAAACCGGGTCGCGACCACATCATGCGTCGTTTGAATTTGCCAGATCTAGCACTGTCTCCGCAGCGCGAGCCGTACTTTTGAAGCCTGCAGATTTTGATGCGGGCTAGTACCGTTTCAGTATCAGCAGCAAGAACAGTCGAGTAAAGCCGATGCCCAGGCACAACTAGGAGTCGGCTCGAGATCGCCTATATACGCGCGTACGCGATCGCTATCAGGGAACAGTACTGCCCAAACCGGCCTGAGTTATCTTCATTGGAATCAGATGCCTCCACACTCGGAACCAGTAGAAGCGCCTACAGATGATGATGTGCCTTTGCAGAACCACAAGGCCGAGGTTGTAGTAGTATTAGAACAACATCTGTCCAGATTCATCGGCAAGAAAGAAAGACGATGCGCAAATCATATTCAACTCAGCGAAGCAAAGTAGAATTACAACAACCGCTAAAAGAAAATTCGTAATGACAGGCCATCGCCCAAGTCGAGTTCCCCCTTTCACTGCTTTCGATCATCCTCTATTCTCCTCTCCACTCCCCCAAACATCATTGAGATCCTTCCAACCAATGCCCTTATTCTGCATCGCATCCATATATCCCTTTCTCCTCTCATCCGCAACCGCATTCTCATCCGCATGTGCCGGAATCTCCACCTCCCCAGGGAACGGATTGTGCATGTAATCATCGATACCATACACCTCATCAATAATATCTCCGTCCGTATCTCCGTCCTCAGGCTGCTCCTCAGCATCGCTATCAGCATACGGTTCCTCCAGTCTCGGAACTGACCCCGCGTCGTCGAAAGAATCCTCCACACCATCACCCTGATCTTCAATTAAAATAGTAAAAGATAAGTTTAGACTTCATCTCTTGGAACCCTTGATTGAGTGACGCCGAATGGGTCCGATTTGCCTTCTTCTACTTCGTACCTCGGCGCCGTCGGACTCTCTAAACTGTCCGCCAGGTTATCGAAACCGGTGTTGAGAGCCTCTGCTTCGTCGTCCTTCCCGAGAGATTCCACATCGTTGCTCTCATGCTTTGTGATTTCAGAACTATCGGACAGATTCTTATAGTTCCATGGAGTGTACCCCTCATCACCTGAATCTGTGTCGCCATCAGGATATTCCTAGGGTGGGTAGGAGTAGGGATCAAAATCGTCTTTAATAAACAGCCGCAAGTAAAGTAGGCCGAAAGGGTCTGATTTCTCTTTTGGGTGTTTGGGGGCTCCAAGAGGATCGGGTGATTCAGAAGAGCTGACAGGCTCCATACCATCCCCATCCTCGCCATGCATGGGCGGTACTTTCTTCTTATGAATCTTAAGCCCAAACAAACCATTGACCAAATCGCCCGCCATCAACCCTCAGCACCACCTCTTCTATCGGAAGCGGTTGCTTCAGCAGCGCCAAAATGGCTTTGCACGCATCGTTACTCAAGTACTTCCAATTCTTCCGCAGACTCGTGCGCAGCAGCTTGACATAGAGTACCGGGAAAAGAACGTCTGAATGAGAGATCGCTTTAAAGGCGAGGTTTCGGATGTTCTCCATCCACTTCGGGCTGATGAGATCGAAGTAATACTTGGTGGGCGGCTTCGCTGTGACGAAGTTGGGCGGCGACAGCGGAGGTCTGCTCGGGGCGAACATGTCGAAGCCTTCAGCGTCGAGGCTGCTGTCTGGAATCCTGTCGAGGTTGCTCGATTCGCTGTTGCTGTCAGAATCCTCTATGTCGTTGCGAGTTTGTGGGCTGGCAGGGGCGGGATTTGGAAGTCTGGCGGTGGACGGTGGTGATGGTGTTCAGGCACGTGTGTGCGTAAGGTCTTGTTGAGCCAAGGCACAATGGGGTTATATACAACCGTCAAGTTCATTAAGCAAGTCTGGTCGTACTGTTTCGAATCCGCAGTGTTCGGGCTACCCAACGCGCAGACGGTAGCTTTCATGACAAACATGTGCAAAGTATTTCTTTGGTCTTTGCTGGGAAGATTGTACCTCCACGTCTCCATGGTCCCGTCGTGTTTGTGTTGCAGGTATGCTTCGAGTTTGGGATTACCTGTGGGACCCCACGAAGTCTGCCTCTTGCCCTTCGCTTTCGTGTCCCGTTCGTCGGACACCTTCTGATCGAGGAATTTCTTGAGCGCTTGTGCGTATTCCTGGACTTTAGCAGAGCACTGTCGCAACTTGGCGGTGTATGCTTCGAGTCTTGCTCGGAGCCTTAGCAAGGCCGTCTCCAGGGTAGAATTGCTGCCGCCTTCCAAGTCAGCAATGAATTCTCCCATAGGGAAGCCGTCGGGGCTCGTGAGTGTTGGAAAGATGGCGTAGATCTGCTGCTCCAGGAAGCCTTTCTCATAATCTTCTGTTGGTTCTGTGTCGTTCTGGAGTTGGCGAGGGTGCAGCTGTACTTGGTGTGGTTCAGGGGAGTCGTCTCCAAGTTGACCCAGGAATGCCTGCTGCTCCTCGGTCGGCAAGCTATAAAAGACAAGGTGGAGTTTGCGATAGCTCTACACAACGGAGGACTTGATGGCGTTGCCATAGTTGCCCAGCATTTGCTGCATCAACCTGTCTTTGGTCTCACAATCGAAACTGGGGCCTGAGAAGATCTCTAAGAGTTCAGCGCGCTCGCTTCCATTTACGTCGTCGAAACTTGCGCCATTCGTATATTCCGAAAGAACATCACGCAGCTCAATCATAGTAGGTTGGAGATCCTCTCGCTTGTTTTTCCTAGGAGGATGCGGCGGCAGTGACGGCTCATCATGACCGTGGTAATAGCAGAACCTGACCAACGCCTCCTGCTCCACTGGCGTCATATTCGGGAATTTCCCAGTTATCCACTGGAAGTATTGCACCGCACCTTCCTTCACGCGAGAGTCCTCACAGCCCAAGATCTTGCTAACCTGCCATGTCTTGAAATGCGGAGTGTTTCTTAGATCCGAAAAAACTGCTAGAAGCGCTGAAAATAGCGGTTCGCTAATGGCAAAGGGTTTGGGAGAGTACTCTTGATACTTTTCGACGAAGCCGATTAGGTTTCCCGCCGAGAGGTGATTTCAGTGCTTGAGCTTTGGTAGGGCCGGCGGGGTCGAAGGGTCCTCCTCCTGTGAACGCATTAAAGGCATATCCTCTTGTGCGGGCTCTGAAGACCTGATCGGAATAGTGAGTAACTCGTCTTCCTCTTCGGAACTTAGCTCAGAGCCAATGTTTTGTGAGAGGAAGTACAGCTTCGTAAAGAAGGCAGACAGTGATTGACACAGCCCGCAAGCTTCTCCTTCAGTGCCGGGTCAATCTCCAGATCCGCGAGCACAGTTGACAAACCGGGGGATTGAAAGTTGACGGTGTTGACTTGGTCAAGGTCAGGAAACAGACTTTGAAAGATATAGATGAGTTGGCGGACAACCTTGCGAGTGGGCTCGTCATCGTCGGTTTCTGAATTCAATTCATCTTCTTCAGACTCTGGATACTCTGAGTTGTCGATCCAAGGTTTATTAAAGTCTGACCCGGACAACCCGTATTCTTCTTCTACTGAATCGATACTGTGCCTCTTGATTCGCCTGGCAGACTCACTGCCTCCCTTTAAGCTGACAGTGGTAAGAGTCAATTTGAGCCCATCCAGGACGGCTGCTGTCTCACTTTTGTTGTGTTAACCATCGGGTGTGTTGGCATAAGCTCTCGCCTTATTGAAAATATCTTGCAACTCTGTTTGAAGAGACGAGGGATCTCCAACCATTAAGTGTGTAATGAGGGAATTCACATCCGAGGAGCCTTCCTCTCTGCCCGTAAGCCAGGGAATAAGCTTAGCCTTGTCTTCATCGTCAATAGCGTCGATTCGATCCAGAATCGAAGAGAACTGTCCGGAGAGCAAGGCATTCACAGTGCTGTCAGTTATTGACGCTATGCTCGTTTCATCGAAGCTGGCCATTTTAAGAACGATGTCGTCGAGCTTGGTCTCTGTGTCGTCGCTCTGTGTATCCGCTAACGATTCCCAAGAATTCTCCGCATCCCCTGAAACAAGTCTATCAGCGTTACTAACGCTCTCGTCTTGCACATACGCGGCATCTGGGGGCAGAGAATCAGTCCCCGTGAGCCACAGGGGGGTTATATCTGTCTTGGGTCCGTGAGTCCTCTTCCTCTCGATTCGGTTCGACTGCTGGCAATAAGCCTGGGATTAATAGACTGGGCAACTGTTTCTTGGTAGTTTCGTCCAAAAGGCTGAAGAGCCCGCCAACACCTGACTCGTATCCACCGTGTCCAAAAAGGGTGTAGCTGGAAGGTCTACTAACAATAGTGGTGCAGGATCCGCCGTTGCAGGTATAGAATCCTCGGCCGGAGGCTCAATCAACAGCACAGTTTTATCGATCGCAGCAGCGAGGCCGCTAGGGTCATTCGAGAGGGCATCGTTGACATGCCCTTGCTTGACTTCTATACTTTCGGGTGAAACCTCTTGCCTACTTGTCTCCGCGGTATTGCTAGTCCCGAGTAAGTGAAGCAGCTGGCTCTTCGTCCCCTCATCCAACAGTGTCAGCAATCCGCCCACAACCTGACTTGTATCCGCTTTCTCTAGTGGCGGTGTGAACGGGAGATCTGACATGGCATCTGTGACTTCTTCCACAACAGGAGCTACTTCAGTGTGTAGACTGGCTGCCAAACCGAGAAGCTGGTCTTGCAGCTCGTCGCCAATTGCAGCCCATACTGATGTTGGAGGGGGATGGTCGAGTACCTCAGGTGGAACGGTTTCGGCAATGCTATTTAATGCAGATAGATTTCGTTTTGGCGTTTCGGGGATGGGAGGGAAGCCTGGTGGCCTACCCTCAGTCGTCCATGATCCTAGAGGAGGAGCAATGTCCTGTGATTTGAGCGAAGTGAGTTCAGGGGCACCAGGGCCACAAAGAATGGTCGGTTTGGCACGGAAGAACATGAACCCAGGGGCGTCCTATCGCCGACTCCAGGATCTATGGCGATAGGTGCTGCTTGGGATGTGTCACTCGACTGGCCTACAAGGTCCTCGGATGGACCTTCGTACGGACCTTCCTCCCAGTCCGGGAAAGTACCTTCACCATACTCGGGATCGTGCACTCCTGAAATGGCAAGTGGCACTGGTGGCGAGTCTTTGGAGCAATCGCCAATGGTAAGAGCTCCTCCAGTCAAAGGAGAGACACTGACAGGTACCAGCACCGTTATCTTTGCCAATAGTGCGTCCACTGCAGACACTGTGAGGTTGAGAACAGCTGTTGTAGTTGTCGCTGGTTCAATGGAGTCGCCTCCAATGGTGAGAACTGCGCGAGCCAGAGGCGAGTCATCCACCTCTAACGGCTCTGGTGTCTCCCCGGGGAAGACGGTGAAAATAGTCGTAGTTGAGATTGTTGATGTTATCGTGCCGTCCATGCTCTCAATAGCGACTGGGGGTTCGAAAATCGGCGGCGAAACATCGACGAACGGTGGGTAAATCTCAGCCGGTGTCGGCTCCGGCGACTCTGGAAAAGGTCTGGTAACTGGATTCGGAAGCACCACTCCAGCCGTTTGATTCCAGTAAATATGCGAATAGAAACCAGGTACCTTCTTCAGACTCTGATACCCCTGATACCCCAGTACGCTTCTTCGGATGCATGAGGGTTGGCCGCTATATAGCTGATGCAGCTATCTATCGGACTTGTGTTGCCGATTATTGGGCAAGCTGAAGTCCCAGCGCCGAATGTATCACCCCTCAACCCCCCCCCCTCAACCGCCGCAGAACGTGGTGTCGATGATAATGCTGTGATTGAAGAACTTTTATCCGAGGGGGTCGGAACAGGGGCCTGCGAACGAGGCACTAGGAATACTAAAGGTTTCAGGGTCCGGAATGCCGTCGTAGTCATCTCGCAAACCATCAGACACGCCCGTCGGAGGGAAGAACCATATGCGAACAACGTTGCTAGTCCATTCCATGGCATACATGCCGCCGCCATTCGCATTGAACTCTGCGTCGTAGTTGAACGGTTCGGTAATGGTGATAGCACAGCCTTGGTTCTCGTCATGGGCGATATTATAATCTGTGCTCCCCCAGAGGCCCGTTTGGTTGGTGGTCTCTGTCACTGTGTAGTTTCCTGTCGTATGGAGAGCGACGTTGTTGATGCAGGCATCGTTGACGTTTTCGATGATGTCGATCTCGCCGTCAGCGGGCCAGTCGCCGAGACCTGCGGTCTAGAAGGCTATTGTAAAGAGTCAATACAGCCTTTAAAAAGAAATTCTGGCATGATTGTACTTACCTGGCCACACTCCACAACCAGCAGTCATGTGTAAGATCAATTACGAAAAGTCCTTCTGTAAAAGCCATCCAGCTCTCGAGGCGTGCGCTGGGACGGCCCGGGCCGACAGGCATGTAGACGTTACTCTTGTCCACTCCAAGGTAGATGAGATCGGAGCCATTACCAGTAAGACCGGTGGAAGCCGCGGTTTCGAAGGGGACGTATTGGACGGTACCACTAGTTGGATCTGGGTCCTGTCTTTGATTAGTATGTGGTGAAGCATGGCTAATGGAGACGTACAGTGAAGAAGCGAAACTCTTTAAAAACGTTCGAAGAATTGTATTCTCGGATAAGTTGATAAGGCTGAAATAGAGCAGGTTGGAGGCTGGTTAACAGCAGCCCGAGCGCCACTTTGTGGCGCACCATGTTGAAGCTTCAAGTCAAAGAGATGTGGGCTCAACTAACATGAGACAAGTAGCGTCTGGTCTCAGGGAGAAGTCAGGGGTGAAGAGGCTCCGGATCGTTGTTGAGGCGGATTGCATTCCTCGCGTTGCGCGGCCCGACGCATTGAAGAACAAGCATCCTTCGAGCGAGACTGGACAACAATTACGTCAAAGTTAGTAAAAGAGACGTAAAATGATGAAAAGTATGGATTCTTGAGCTCGGACGCAGAAATTGATTGTTGTACTCCCAAGTTTTCATTGGCGCAACGCGACGATGCCCACTCCGCTTATGATTCGGGACTCTGAGATGACATTAGCATGTAAATGCGGAATGCAAGCGAAAGTCTCAGAAAAACGTTTGGATAAAAAAAAAGTGAGGCGAGAACCAAGAATTCCAATACAAGTAACTGCTTATCAAATGGCCCGTTTCTATGTTGCATAAAGTCGAAGAGAAAAAAAAAGAAACCGATTATATCAACTGCATCTTGCTGGAAAGTTTGGTCGTTTCGGCAGAAGAAAATTTGTACAACCGCCTTACTGTGCTGACATACCCGTGAGGTGTGGCTGTTTGTAGCCCGAGCCTAGGCTGTCGGAGCAGCATGACCAAACTCGATCACCATGTCGTATCTTCCATCTGCGCTCTTCAAAACATGGAACGCGTCAACCGTGGGGTTGCCCAACTCCACGTGATGATCAGTGGCCATCTGAATAGGGCGTTGGCCGTGGACGGTACCCGCAAGCGCGTCAAAGGAAGCCGTCTCTTTCGCGCTCCCTCCAGTTCTCCTCACCGTCAACATGGTCCCGACCCTTCCCTCCATCACTTCCATCACTCCATCGATAACCTGCTGGGTAGCTGTGTGTCTGGTTATATCGTCCTGGGCAATGTACTTGAGACTTTTGACGTCTACCCCCGCATCGGCCGCAGATTTGCGCCAGTTGGCCATGAGCTGGTCGGTCCACCCAACCTCTTCTGCCTTGTTACCAAATCCTGGCCTCTCATACGTGTATGGTCTTCCTGTTGCTGGGTTCTCTCCGACTTCTCCAGTGTATTTGCGGTACAGGTCCTTCTCGTTGTTGAAGCTCGCTTTCACCACAACGCTCCCTTTTTCGGGATTTTCAAGGGTTCGGACCATAGCTGCCCCATCAAGATCCTGGGAGAGTTGCGCCATAAATATGTCATCTTCAGACGCTCCTTGCCTCCTGAGTTGGTCTGCAAAATCCCCATTTTTCCAGTTGTTGAATTCGTCTAGTTGAGTTTGGCGATTCAGGATTTCGGTCTCGGAAAATTTCTGGTCCTGAGCAAATGCGTCTTTCCACCTTGGATCTTTGAGGTATTCTCGATCGGGTGCCTTAGAGTCTGGTTTTATATTCCTCACATATCGGCCATTGTCGGTGAGATCGCCGGTGAATCTAGGATTAGCTTCTTGCTCCCCTGCATTGACCTTATCGAGTGTTTTGTGTGTTTTGAAGCCCTTTTCAGGATAATCGACGCCGCCCGTCTTCCAGCTTTCGGGGGCTCCCGCAAGGGGCTCATATGGACCCACACATCGTTTAAGGACGCACGACTCAGGTTGTGTCGCAGGCGCATCTGGGTCGTTAGGACGAACGGGGACATCGGGATCGGTCGCCGGGGGCTTTGGCTTTGGATCATCATTGGGTATGAGGCCTGGGTTTTCGGGCGTGTCTGTAGGGGGTTTTGCAGGATCGGGATTGGGTCGAAGGGGTGCTGGGGTATCGGGAGTAGTCGGAGCATCGGGACCACCAACCGGTGGCTTAGGAGACACTGGAGCATCTGGACCGTTAACCGGTGGTTTTATAGGCTTCGGTGGTACAAATGCGGGGATACGTGGTAGTATGGGAACCAGTCCCCGAGCGATTAGGCTATTCTCCTCCGCGCGTTTGGATGCTTGTTCTAGGTCCTGGATCGGCGCCGCGAGAGCGGTGCCGAGTAGGAGAAGGTGCAGCACTGAGAACCGCATGGCTCTAACTCTTGTAAAGGAGTGCTGCTAGTGTTGCTTAAAGAGTGTGAAATACTGTAATCTGAAGTAAAGGAATGAAAGAAGGAATGAATGGAAACGTCGAGTTGCATGAAGATTGATGGAATAACATGCAGTCATTTCAAGGCCTTTTTGAACGTCGAAGCCATGTCCGATGTCTTGTCACCGGGCGTTCACGTTTAATTGCTCGCTCGCTTCTCTCCGCTCCGATCGAAGTGCGCTGCATCATTCTATCCGTTCCTTCAACTCTCCGTCTCTTAGTTTCTCAGTGCCGGGTCACTCAGCAACAGCATGAAGCGTGATGATGTGCGACATCCGTTTGCGCGCGTTACAACGGACTGCATCAGCGTGCGAGAAATTAAATTTGGTAGCTCGGACGAGGACTTTACCTCCATACATAGCACTTCATTTCCGTGTGACCTACCCTGGCAGTTTAGTGGGGTGTAGCGCCCGAATAGGCAGCTGGAACGACGTCTTGGTGGTGAGCGAGGTCGAAGCTTACGCTTCTCCGGGAGTTCTAGAGTACATCTGCGGGTATTCTCAACGACGGTGGCTCCGAGTAACAACTGCTCTCCGTGCAAGCTGTGGGATAGGCCAAGAGCACAGCTGCCGGACATTGAAGTTATGGTCTAGCCAAGCCTAACCAAGCTACAGCTAAGTTATGCCGGATGCAGTATGGCCGGTCAAGCTTGCCGGGAACACGACGACAACTATCAACAACCTAGAGCAGACAAATGGTTGTAAAATGCAGAGAACTGCGTTTGTGTGGTTAGAAACGAATCCGGTTTGCGATCGATTTCAATACGCAGTCCTCGAGCGCGTGCGCCCCAACACCTTCGCCTGCCCGTCCGGAGCTCGGACGGACTTCGCGCAAGAAACATAGTTTCTTGGTGACTTCCTTTATCGGTAATACTTAATTCTTTGTAATCAACTGAGCCTTCATGTTGACGCCATGCTGTTCCAACAGTGCGAGCATAAAAGAAGATCTTGGGAGGCCATAGAGGGCCGGTGTACTAGTGTGACGACAGTGCATTTGTCTTGTGCATACGGGTAAGAGGTAGCTGCCAACCGTATCCGATTACGAGGGTGGAAGGTCCCCGCTAGCGCTGTCGCAGCGTCCTTTGTCAGTCTAGATGTATGTGCTTCGAGCTTTGCTGCACCGTCAAAACACCGAATCCATTTCGCCCTAGGATCTCATCGAAAATCGTCACAACTGTGGAAGGGCAAGATATTGGAGAGGATCATAGTGAAAGGGGCGTCGAGCCCAGAACCCAACGCCGACCGTTCCAGCATGTATTCAAGGTATCAACTTATTCCCATCATCGACGCCGTAGTTCATGCGTGCCCATCAATAATACCCTATCTTCGTGAGTGCAGTGCTAAAGACAGTTCCGATCTCCCAGTCCCTTCAAAGCCCAGATTAGCGGAATGTCCAAGATAGCGACTTCAGTTCCCCTGCCTCTGCCCGCCCAGAATGCGGTCCTTCTGGCTCGGCTTGTTGTTCTCCCTCATCTGAACCTTGACAGCGCTAGTATCAGACTGCGGGTCTTGGTGCTGGTGCTGTTTCTCCCAGTTCTTGCGTTGGCGGTTTGCCTCGTAGATCTCCAGGTCGGCCGAGGTAAGGGTGATGGTGGTGGGGGCGCGGCGGAGCATGTTGGATTGATTTCTTGGAGAGAGAGAGTTGAAGACGGAAAGATAGGTTTCGTTTCAGATAGAGTGGGATGGAAAAGAGGGTATAGAGATGTACGGTTTGGTGGGTGTGGGAGGCGTGGCAATGAGTGATGCGGATGAGTGGTCGGAGGCGAGGGTTTGTTTACCTCTCCGACGAGATGAGAATAAATCTTATCGCATCGCGTTGCTACGCGTACAGTCTTGAGATAAGGCTACAGCGGGTGCTAGAAATGTTGGCGGGTGAACGAACGTTGGCACGTGAGCCCGCTCTGGAGGTGACCTGGGCAAAGTGGGACCCCTGTCGATGCCAAGACATTTCCAAACCCCCATCCGAAAAGTTGACGACTGCCACGACCACCGCGACCCCGTCTATCCATTGCCGTCATGCCTCCACGTTATGTGTGCCCTTCAATGGGCGCAATGCGGAGGCCCATTCTCAAAGATGCAGCGGTCATATCCAATTGCTGCTCGCGCGGCTTCCGGGCCTCCGCGCACAGGGCCGAGGAACGCTCTGGAGGTGCTTCGACACCTCCGCCAGGTACGCAAAACCGCGACCGTGCTAGGAGCTCCTGCTAATTGCCTTCTGCACAGCACTATCGGGAGATCGCCCACCGCGCAGAGTGCTCAACACCAGAGCCGCCAGCGAATTGACCTCCCTCCAAAACCGACGTCCGCTCCCCAGGTCCGCCGGCCTAGCTGGCGGCTCCTTTCCCAGCGGTCGGTCATCACGAGAAAGCGAGGACTCATCCAATTCTTCCACCCCCACAAGCTCCGCCGGCTCCAAGCTTCTCACCCCAAGAAAACCGCTCAACATTTCGCGCCAAATGGTCGGCCCAGCCGGTCCCCGCAGCGGCGGCGGCGCACCTGGTACTAGAATGGCCCGCGCACCCTCCCAACTCCGCGTAAACGCACCGGGGACGAAGAGGAATGGAGGTCCCAACCTACGCGGTCGCGGTAAAGGAGGGAAAGCAGGGAATCGCGCCGGCGCAGGTGGACCCAAGGCGCGCGGAGGCAAGGGGGGCGGGAAGAGCGGACCTGATGCCACGCGTTTGGGCAACGACGCTACTATGGAAAACGGCCTGTCGGATGGTATGGTCCAGCACCTTCTCCGTCTGCAGCGAAAAGAATGGGATCGCGTACCCTACGAGCCCAAGTACACCCCGGGCAGCTTCGCAGCGAACGAGCTGATCCATGCGGGACGCGAGCTGTTCCGGGGAGAGGCTCCACCGGTCAAGGTCTGGGGTCATCTAGAGCAGAAATTATGCATTGTGGGCATGCATGGTGCAGCGGCGAACTTGCAGGTCCGCAGAGTGCCAGCGCAAGAAATGACCACAGGGGAAGAGCGGAAGATGTACAGTGAACTGGGAATCCAGAAAAGGCAGCCGTCGTTGCCGAAGCCGGCGAAGGAGCGCACTTTGGAGATCGCGGAACCTAAAGAGTCCAAAGCGAAAGAGAAGTTGGAGGCGTAAGTCGGGTTGGGTAGAAGGGGGGTGGCCCTGTATCATATGTATATGTGTAGGTATATGCCAGACATGCACTGGGTGTAAACGTCAGTAGACAATTCCCATACTTATGCGACGAAATCGAACGGGTGCTTTTACTACTACTCTGATTTCGACACTATCTGCTACATTTCCCAGTATTCCAAGCCCTAATAATCCATCAAGCTACCTACCAACCTCCTCTGATACTTTTCCACCACCTCCTGGCACCTGACCACCACACCAGCGGCCAACACCCTCACCCTCTCTTCCTCCCCACCTTCCTGTCCACCGGGCAAGTTCTCAAATACCATCTTGACCCATTCCTGCGTCTCGATGAGTTCTTTCCCTTGCTCAGTCGCGAGACGCTCTTTATCCGCGTTAGTCTCCAGCAGCATGAGCAGCGCAAAGAGCAGCGCAGAGAGAATACGCGTATCATTCAGGGCATGTGAACGCAGGGAGAGCAGAAGCGCCCAGAACTCGCGGGTCATTTGCGGCAAGGAGAGGGTCGAGGGTCCAGAGGCTTGAAGGAGCAACGCAAGGGTATGCAGGAAGGCCGGAAGAAGGTGTGTTGACGTGTATAAGGAGTTTGAGGATGACGACGAGCGCGTAGCGATCCACCACCGCCCCGTAAGCGGGAAGAAAAAGTTCTCCGCTACGATCTGCGCGAGGGCATTGGGAATCGGTTTACTGCGTCGCGCTTCGACTTCCATCCGCGAGGAGAACGTGCGCACTTTGAGGATGGAGGGCCCTGTTAGGGAGTCTGCTGCTTGCGCGGCGAGCGGGCTGAGGAGCTGCTTTGAAACGTTCGATGTTATGCGGGCTAAGGGGTCGGAGCCCGGGGAGGTGGATGAGTAGAGCGCGTGGAGGTGTGGAGGGAGTTGCTTGCTTGGAAAGGAGGGCGAGGGCGGTACGAGGTCTTCTGTCGCAGTGTCTTTGAGGCCGGCAAGTTCGCGGGCACCGAGGCCGAGAGTGGTTAGGATGGCGGTGCGTTGGGTGAGGGAGTAGTCGCCTGAGAAGAAGGCTCTGACGAACCACTGTGCCATGGCCGCTGGCTTCGCCAGCAAGATGGCTATGAGAGCTTGTTGGCGGTGTTCCGCGAAACCATCTAGATCGTAGGTATCTTGGAGGCCGATGAGGATGGTTGCGAGCTCTTCAATGTGGTCTATGACTTCGGTGCCGAAGTTGGCTTTGCGGCGAATGAGAGATGCGGCTGTGGAGAGTGCGAGGGCGTGACGGTCGTAGTTTTCTTGGTCGCGGAGGCCGGCGAGGAGGTCTCGAATGTAGACGGGCGCGACGGGCTTGTTACGATTTATTTCTGTGGGGTCGTCTGTGTCGTCTTCGGGGTCGGAGTCGGGTTGTTCGTAGGGCATGAGGTCGAAATCGTCCTCATTGGAGTCGTCGAGGATCTCGACGATGCGGGGACCTTTGATTTCGGTGATGGATGGTTTGTTTGAGGCCTTTGATTGAGGCTGTGGCGGTTTTGGCCCGGCCTTGGGAGTAGGGCGCTTTTCAGGAGGCTTTCTATCTTCTGTGACCAAGTCTTGGATCTTCCCAAGTTTGTCGTCGACCTTTGTGAGATGCTGGTACCACTTCGCCTCAACGGCTTCATCGCCATCCATTTCGAACTTCAGCTGCAGCTCTGGCTTATCGACCATTTTCGAAATCGCCATCCCGACTGCAATGCCCAAGAATCGTGCTCGCGCCGAAGATGATCCAATGCGGTTCGACATCCCTGAAGTGTGGTAACTTGACTTTGCCATGACGGAAAGGAACATTGGCTGAATGCGGTGGACGTAGCCACAAGTCAACGCAATCGTTTGAGCGAGGCCTGATCTAGTTAACATACTTTGGCTCGAGAAGAGGGTCTATTACGTACCTTCTTGTTGCCAAATCGGAGCGTGCTTGATATAAAATGCGTCACCGAATATCTTTAAGCTGTTCTCTAGAAGACCATGCAGCTGATCTAGATCTGGCTTAGCAGAGCTGAGCACATCGCTTGTCGTACTGACCTTCATCTTGAGCAATGGTAGCGATAACGCTTCGCCGAGCGAAGAGAGAGCCATCCAAAGCTGGTATACTCGATCTTGTGAGAGTAGATACCAGACTTTCTTGTAAGAGGTTGATATCTTTGATTAATCCATGAAACAATGCAGCGGCAGCAGACACTGTTGTTGAAGGTTTGAGCGGAGCATCTTCCTTGACCTCAGCGTTTGAACCGAAGTATTGCTTGGTGACAAAGGTGATCATAGAGTTCAAATACTTCCTTTGCTCAAATACCTTCAACTTGAATAGCAAAGTCGAGAAGACATCGCTTGAGCCCGAGTTGATCAGGTTGGACATCAGGGCGCTGACGATTTGATCTTCGAGGATTAGAGATTTTGCAAGCCAACGGTGGTCTTACCAACTTACCGGTATATCCTAGTGCCAACGCCTTTCCGCATAGATTCATTAGAACGCCAGCACCCTCTTCACGCTTCCCAACTCCCCTTACAAGCGCAGCGATATTTCGTCCCAACCAAGCCGCATACTCGTTCCCACTCGCCATCCATATAGCCGACCTTGGCGATCTCCTTTCTTTTAGGGCATCTTCTGCCTCTGCAGCAAGCGACAAGACCTTTCCAGAAGCGATTTGCGTGACATACTCTTTCCACATCATCTTTCCCTGAACCGGGTTCTTTGCATGCTTCTGGACATCACGCCACGCTTCGCTTGAGCACTCGTCATCTCGTAGTACTCGGTCGAGAATCTCGAGCAGATCCTCAATGTAAGATAATGCATCCCGTGTTGTATCAAAAGGCTTCTTCTGTCGGCAGTCTGCGATCAAAGGACGGAGTCGAGTGATGATTGCTCCGATCCCGCATGGGTTTCTTAGACATCTTGCGAGCTGATTTGCCCGCACTCCTCGCTCTTTCAGTGTTGGCCAATAGTTCGGGATCGTATCGTTGACGAGCTGGAATGCCATGTTTGCTGCGCCGGGGTCCGGACTGATGAGGTTGAAGCCATCTTTCTTGTCGGCCTCGGTGGAAAGATAATCTAACACCTTGCTGACGGTTTCGAAATCCGGCTCCTCCTTCAGAGCTCTGAGAGCTACATCTGGCGAATCGATTGCAGGTACTTGCGTTCTCGAAGAAGCGTGGAGTTCGTGTACGAGCGGCTTCGCGGCTTGCGGTCGCTTCGCTTTGGTGGTTGAAACGGGGATGAGAAAGTCGTCCATGATGTCGTGTACATGGTCAAGCTCGGGAAAATCTCATTAGAATACCTTCTGAGCCCATAGGCGTGCTCTTTTCAATGCTAGGAATGATGCGTCCTAGAATAGTGACCGCGCAAACCAATAGGCCTTCAACCGGCAAATCCTTCCCCAAACCCTAGCGCCTTGGCATATCCACTCTTCCACTTACCCCAACCATCCCACCACGCGCCCAAGGCTGGAACATCTGCCTAGCCGCGCCGTAACGTCCAACCTGCAACCCAAAAATCCTAGTTTCCTCAACCACACTTCGAGGACTGCGTATAAAGATGGCAGACGCCGCTGCCTCGTCTCAGCCCACAGCGGGCTCAGACACAAACCGAGCACGATGGTAGACTCAACAATTGACCGTGCTATGAGCAAGCTAACGCCCGGGCGCAGGAAGTATCTTGATAGGATATTGAACCGGCCAGGCCCGTTTACGGATCCTGATGAGTTTAGGCCTGGGAATTATGCGAGTGTGGACCGGGCGAAGATTTTGTGAGTTCTCCGCTGTGCCTTTGGATGTATATGGAGCTAACAAGCTCAGGGTCATGTGAGTTTCTTCCAACAACATCCAATTCCCCTGAGATAAGCTCTATCGGAAAGGATATGCTCTTACCCAACCACAGCGGTGCCGGCGGCCTAGGCTGCGAAATCCTCAAGAATCTCGCCCTCTCGGGCTTCAAAGACATCCACGTAATCGACATGGACACTATCGACGTCAGCAACCTAAATCGCCAATTCCTCTTCCGCGCGGCGGACGTCGGCTCCTACAAAGCCGAAACCGCCGCCCGCTTCGTCGAAAAGCGCGTCAAAGGTGTGAAGATCACGCCTTACTGCGGCAAGATCCAGGACAAGGATGAGAGCTACTACATGCAGTTTGCCATGATTGTGTGTGGGCTGGATAGCATTGAGGCACGGAGGTGGATCAATGCGACGCTGGTCGGTATGATCGATGAGAACGATCCGGATACGTTGAAGCCACTCATTGATGGTGGGACCGAGGGGTTTAAGGGCCAGGCGAGGGTCATTTTTCCGACGATGACGAGTTGTATTGAGTGTCAGCTCGATATGCATGCGCCCCGTGCCGCTGTTCCACTCTGCACACTCGCCACCATCCCACGGCAGCCACAGCATTGCATCGAGTGGGCGCACATCATCGCGTGGGAGGAAGAGCGCAAAGACATCACCCTCGATACCGACGACCCAGAGCACATAACCTGGTTGTACCAAAAAGCGCTCCAGCGCGCACAGGAATTCAACATCCCAGGCGTAACATACAGCATGACGCAGGGCGTCGTCAAAAACATCATCCCCGCCATCGCGAGCACAAACGCCATCGTGGCCGCCAGCTGCTGTAACGAAGCCTTCAAACTCGCCACAAACGCTAATCCCTTCCTCGGCTTCCCGGGGACCGACAACTATATGATGTATACGGGCGACGAGAGCGTGTATACATATACCTTTGAGCACCAGAAGAAAGACGACTGTCCCGTCTGCGGGTCCGGCGCGGTCGCCCGCCCGCTTGAAGTCAACCCTAGCGCTACGCTGCAGGAGTTTGTTGAGAGTCTGGCAGAGAGGCCGGAGGCACAGCTCAAGAAGCCTTCGATCCGGACGGGCACAAGTTCGTTATATATCCAATCTCTTGCAGATCTGGAGCAGCAGACACGGCATAATCTAGTGAGGAAGATGGATGACTTGGTAGAGGAGGGCGAGGAGATGGTCATTACGGATAAGGCGTTCCCTACGCAGTTTAGATACAAGGTCATCTGGAAGAAGTAAGCCTACGCGAAATCGACGCCTCTTCCTTCTAGATAGCACCAGTGTGTACAGTTGGGATATGCTCGGTCCTTGGAAGGAGGCGCCTGATACACATGTATGTAGCGTAACATAGCACAGCACACAATCACATCAAAATCCAAAAGTACTTTCGAAGATCTCCATATTCATCTACATTTTCCCACTCTCCTATTCACAACAGCTATTCCCGCAGCGGCCAGAATGCCCAATCGCTATGCACACCCAAATGCCCCACCCACCAAGAAAAAATACATATTACGCACAAGGACACGACCGATCTCCGCAGTCCCATGTCCAACCAGCCAGGCACACCAGAACCGGCATTAGAATTTAGGAATAAGGAAAGGGACCAAGCCGGATAAACAAAGCTGGAAAGACGCAAGAGGGGATCAAAACGCACTTCATAAATAACCATTCCATGGCCCCGCTGACCACCCAGATGCTTTGGAACAAAGGAAAGAATAGATTTTAACAGCAAGGAGACGGCATGCCGGTAACGGGAGAAAAGAGATGGTTATGTCAAGACGTCGGCACTAAGTCGGTCGGAAATATGTGCTGAAGCGTGCACCGGGCCGTAATCGGTAATGGGATATTGTGACGAGAAGTGAAAGTGGAGTGTCAGATCGAATAGAAGCACGGTCGCAAATTCCGGGTATATGCAAAAGTCGACATAGCCTCTGACAGAGATACCAAAGGACGCAGAACCGAGACGCCATTGCCGAACGATGTAAATGAAGGGTCGTGAACACATATACAGGATTGGCAAACCCAAGGCTCAGGCGGAGCTCTTCTTGCGACCAAAGATGGTGCGTGTCCGGCTCTTATCACGCGGCTTTTGAGGCATGGTAGCGTCCTTCTTCGTAGAGCGGCCGGAGCGGACCGAGCGGGTATCGGATGTGTTGGTATCATCATTGTACTTGTCTTTGTAGATCCTGCACATGGTTGTCAGTCTATGTTTTCGTTACCCTAAAGGTCAAAAAACTCACCAGCTGTTGCCAACCATGCTGACGCCCTTAGCCTCGGCTGCTCGGTAGAACTTGGCTGCTTTCATCATGTTCTTCTTGCAGCCTTCACCTTCTGCATAGCAGTAGCCAGCCTCAACCAGGGCATCAGCATCGCCCCAACTCCCGGCAATCTCGTAGCAGCGTAGAGCCAGCGCTTTATCCCGCGACGCGCCCCAACCGTTCATGTAACATTTGCCAAGTTCATAGATGGCGACGGCGTACTGTGCTTTGTGCTGCTTCTTTTTGCACACGTCGGTTGGCTGACCGTGCTTTGACTGATCTTCATCTTCAGCGATTTCCAAATGACCGGAATCAACGGCACGACGCAACCACTGGAAAGCTTCGGTCTTGTTCTCCCGCATGCCCCAGCCGTGACGACATGCTAAGCCATACCAGAACATGGCTTCGGGGAGACCGGCGCGCGCAGCGAGCCGGAAGTGATAGGTCGACTTCATGAACTCGCCGGCTTCGTGAAGCTCAATACCCTTGTCGCAATGTTCTTGTGCAGTGACTTCAGACCCAGCGGTTGTTGGGCGCACAGTACTGTTACTGGATGTGAGCGACGGTGCACTGCGGTCGATAGAAAGATTGCCCCGGCTGGGCTCAAGCGATGGTCTTGGCTGCTCAAAGGAGCGCGGCGGAGATTCAGGTGAAGGCGGCCTCCGGTTTTTGGCGTTGCTAGGCTGATCCCATGTTATTGCGTTATTCAAGAAATCCTCCACGCCAACGGAACGACGGTCTAGCTTGCGTCCCCTGGGGAGGTTGAACTTGGTGTATGTGTAAGTCGGCGCAGGGTTGGAATAATCGGTCGACCGGCGCCAGTCCTCGCTGGTCATGCTTACAGGAGTGTGCACCATATCGGTGGCATAGTTTGCGTTTGAGCCATTGGAATCCTGCCGAAGAGGGTGGGGGTGGCCGTCATACGAAGGTCGTGTGTACGCAGTATCGTCCGAAGCCTGTCGGGTAGGAGCGTCGGGCCGCACGTCGAGAGACGGTCTGCTTGCGCTGCTCATGGGGCGGGAGAAATTAAAGGCTGGACGGGGAAGCTGGTGACCTCCAACAGAGTACTCCGACGATTGCGATGGAGAGCGAGCGACCGAGGCATTCGTGATCGGGGTGAACGGAGAGTGCGCCCGAGACAAACTTGAGCTCGGCGACAGATTTCTGGCGGCGATTTGCGAATCATAGGAGCCGCTGAGCGACATGTCCTCTACGTCATCTGAGCTATCGCCCGGAACCGATCTGATGCTGGGCGACAACCCTGGGGAGCGCTGTGACCCTGGTGACCGTGGAGGACGCAGTCCTGGCTGCGACCGGTTCCTGGTCGGGAGAACGTCGAGAGATTGCTGCTTCTTCACTTGCCGCTGGAAGCCACCGGAGTTGGACCGAGGCATGTTCGGGGAGATAGGCGTGGCTTCGGTGAGCTTCATACGGGGCTCCTCCGGCTCCGGCGACGCCGTCCTGGGGATGTCGAAGTAGCTCTCGGGCATGGGCGGCGTGGGCTGCTCCCCGATCGAGGGCATGTGGTCCTGTTTCCGGTACGGCAGGTAGTGGCCATGGTGCTGGTCGTCGCTGCCGAACTGGGGGACGATGGATTGGTGCTTGTCCGAGACCTGCTCACGCGGCGAGCTCAGCGGCTGTCCAGGGCTGATGGGCGCAACGGCGTCCTCGTTTGGCGAGTTGACGGTGGAATTGGAGAGCGAGGAGAAATATCCCGAGCGGTTGCCAAACTCGTTCTGGATGGTGAGCGGCGCGAGGCGGCTGAGGCGACGACCTGCTCTTTCCTCCTGCTCGAATCTCTTCGCCAGCAGGCGTCCCTGCAGGGCAAGCGCGTCCAGCGGCGACAGCGCGGGCGGCACCTCGCCGGCGCGCGGGCTGGGGAGGTCGTGCAGCGCCAGACTGCTCATGCTGCCGTTGTGTGGGGGGTCGAACGAATGCGCGCGGAAGTCGAGGCCGCCGGGGCGATCTGGCCGGTTGACCATGGTGGGCGAGGTCAAGGGCGAATTGCGGGAATGCGGTGTATTTGTGTGTTTACGGTGTGTGGTGAACGGGCAGCAGCGGGCGCTATATCATGAAGCCGGGGGCGAATTCAGGGTCGGCGGGCGGCGCTGTGTCGTCATGCGAGCCCGTGAAACGGGGTGTCGAGGCAAAAGTGAAGGGATTATGCGGGGGCACTGGGGGCACTGGGGGCACTCTTCGCTGTTCAAGTTGTCGCTGCGCGGTGCTGCTGGCTGGAACAACTGGCTCCGGGGCTGTGTGGACGGTGGTGTTGGGATGTTCGGCGTTTGATGTGCTGATCACAGCATGGCGAGAGCAACGGTAAGGAGCGGCAGGTATTGCACCCAAGGCAGCGACGGCGCGCCTGGAGATGGGCAATAGCACAGAATAGCGAGGGAAATGGCGAGCCTCAGCAGCGTCGAAAGGCGGCGCGCACGATGGGAGACTATAGACTATGGACTATGGAGACTACCTCCGTCCCCCTGAGGCCTTGGCCTTGGCCTCCGTTTCGTATGGGAGACCCTTAGCCAGTGTAATTATAGGCCGGCCTGTGGAACTCGGCTAGCTTCCGGACCACCACACTCCTCGCCGCTGGTCAGCCCGCAGCGCAAATAACTTCCTAAGTCCCCGGCCGCTGTTGTTCCGCGCGGCGATGATTGCCAGCGGGCGGCCCAGTCCGCGACGCGCCCTGTGGTAATTGAGCGGCCGTCTCGCGGCCTTCGTTGGCAGATGCGAAGCTGGCCTTGCGCCGCCCTGGGCCGCAACCTGGAGATCAAGACGTTACGCTACGCACAGCGCACGCGGGGACCAGACCGTTTCACTACCTGCAACCACCGCTCTCGGGATGCAGGGACGATGACACATGCTGCGCGTCGCCTCCATTTGTGGAGCCGCTCCCGCCCATTCGCGACATGCAGCTGCGTAAACCAATCTGCCACGAACCACTGTTTTTGCGCGCATCCAACGTCGTCGTGAGCTGAGAATCGTTTCTTCGTCGCACGTGCGCTACGTACAGATTGACTGGAGAGGCTCCGCGCCCTAATAAAACATCGGGAGCTGGCCAGACCTGCGCAGCCAAGGGCCTCCTGTTCTTACATAACCCCGTCTAATCGCCCGCCGCGGCGCCCAATCATACGCCAGAGCGGCACGGCAGCATCGCCAACTTCAGGTTGGAAAGCAGCCTCGGAAATCAGCTCATCAAACCGCCCTTTCGACCTTCTCCCAAGATTGCACGCTGTTTTCGAGCTGTGGCTCCGACGATGGATCCAGGGCTACCCGCCGGACGCCCATCATCCACCCGACCAGTCCCGCCGGCATCCAGTTGCCCACGAGGTCATATGCTACGCTGCCACGGCCGACGCGCCATACTCTTCGCGGATGCTTCTGTGTGAGCGCGTCAAAAATCGCGTTGTGCAGCTCCCGCAATGAGCTGCCCGCGCCACCAGGCGTTAAGAGGCCTCTGTTTTGAGCCACACGCCGCTGGTTCACGTAGTTTGCCGCAAACAGCTTCCTCGCCGTCGACGGCCAGAGAAACGGGTTTGGCTCCGCCCTCGACTGTAGATGCTGCTTGCTTCCCACATGCGTGCAATCAAACGTCCCAAGCCGAAAACTTACAACGTCAATGCCTAGCGTGCCGAGCTCTCCTCGCAAGGATGCCGTGAACCCTTCCAGCGCGCCCACGATTGCCGTTTCAACGCTGTGGAACGGGGGCCGCAGGGAAGAGACGATACTGGGTGTGCACATCAAAACGCGCGCTTTGAACTCGCAGACGGTGGGAAGAAACGCCTGTGTGACGGCGATCGTGTTCAGCACCTTGGCGTTGAGTGCGTCAGACCACAGCTCTGGCGACACTGTTTCGATGGGCCCTGATGGGTACATGAGATCAGGGACCAGGACCAGGCCGCGGAAGTTCAGGTTGTGCGGGGACGCGCCCGCAAAGGCGACGTGCGGCCTGAGGAGCACGTCGTTGAAGCGCTCCATGGCCTCTTGCGTGCCCAGAACATCAGCAACATCTAGATGCAGCGGTCTTACGTCTGCCCTCGATTCGCCTTGCACCTGCTGCTCCTCTTCAATATCCGAACACACAATGTATACGATGAAGCCGCGGCGCTCCAGGTCCAGCGACAGCGACTTGACGATGGGCGAGTTCGGGGGGCCGGCGATTACTGCTACGGTCAGTCGACCCCTTCCATGTGCCGTCGCAATACATACCCACAACCTCCCTCCGCGCCCCATTGCTTGCTCTCCGCGCCCGCCGCTTCCGTGTGCTCTTCCTACCTTCTCTCCACAGCAGATACCCGCCTGTGCCACAGAATGCGACCAGCGCTGCCGTTAGCGCGCGATTCTTCGAGACCCAGTCCTGCAGACGGTGTATATAGTCGCCGGTAATTGGATGCGGGGAGGGCGGAGGCGGCGGTGGGCGTGCATATTCAGGGAGCCATTTCTCAGGTAGGGAACGCTTAAGGTAGGCGGCTACATTCTGGAAGTGTCTGTCGGAGGCATCAAAGATGCTCCCTGTAAATCTCCGGATGTCGTGCGAGTACTCAGAAAGCTGGAGGGCTCAGTCAGCCACATCGGCAAACAAAGTCCGATGGCGAGGCTTACCACGTCTAGGAAATGTTGATCGTCACTCGTCATCGCTGGGCGCAATATCAGCGGTAAGAAAAAAGACCAAGAGACAAAGGCACCGCGAAGAATAGATCCAGTCGAGGTGCACGAGATAGAGCCGGGTGCTCAGATCAGCAACGGCCAGCCGCGGCGCACGTCAAGCGCCACAGCACGTGACGCCACATCTAGATCCTTCGTCCTGCAGTCGACCTAAATGCGTCAACCGCTGACGCGCAGGCCGCCTAGGGCCCGCCGTGTTTCGCACGTTGCACGTACATTCCACGATATTTCCATATACATAGACACGGAGCCCATGATTTCGACCGGAGCGTACTCGCTCTCTTTCTTCGCCTCCTAGAGGTCGCGTTCACCGCCGTCTTTCCTTTGCCGCGTGCACAGCTTACGTGGCCAACGTTGCCTCTCACCTATGATAAACCATTCTACGGTCTTCCACGCCTTATAGACTACCTGTCCATTTCGCGATTGTCTCTCCCACTCCCTGGAAGGCTTGCCCCTGTTAGCATTGCACAAACAATCCCGGTCGTGGCACTACATAGATCAACTCGAAACGAACGCTAGGACGTCGATTCACGAACATCTCCACCGCAGGGCTCGGGCAAGATGAGGGAGATAGACGCGCACTTCGATGCGTACGAGCATCTCAAGCACCTGCCACGAGAGGGCGAGGCGCTGCACATGCTCCGCAAGGCTGCATCCATGGTGAAACCCATGATGAGAAAGCGCGGATGGAAGGTGGGCACGCTCGCAGAATTCTTGCCAGACGAGCCTCAATTATTGGGTGAGTCGCATGGTCGCGCGGGAGGTCGCTGCTACTAACTATATCAAGGTTTAAACATCAATAGAACAGAGAGGATCCTCATCCGGTTGCGGTATCACCATGACTCTCGACAGTTTCTGTCCATGGAGCAGGTTACCGACACCCTACTACATGAGCTCTCGCACATCGTCTGGGGACCACACGACAACAATTTCCACAATCTCTGGAATGAGCTCCGCGATGAACACCAGTCGCTCATCGCGAAGGGCTACACTGGCGAAGGCTTCCTGACACAAGGCAAGAAGCTGGGTGGCAAACGAGTGCCGCTTGATGAGATGCGGCGACAGGCGCGGATAGCAGCTGAGAAGCGAAAGGCGTCAACGAATCAGAACGAAGGTGGTCGTCGGTTAGGGGGCCAACCGATAGCAAAGGGCATCGATATGCGGAAAGTGATCGCGGACGCAGCGAAGAGGCGGAACAGCATCACGGAAGGATGTGCGAGTGGAAGTGCGCAAGCCCCGAAGTTGATCGACCAACAAGCAGGCGCTGGGTTTAGGACCAAGGCAGAAGAAACCGACGCAAATGACTTGGCCATCGCACAGGCCCTACAAGAGCTCATGGAGGAGGAGGAAATGCTGAAGCTGGAAGAGCTGTGCGCACCAAACGGTGGTGGAGGTCTAGCTTGGGACCCAGTCAACGGTCTGCAGTTCGACAATGATCCACCATCGCGAACTTCAACTCCAGGCGTGATGCCATCCTCGTCACGAACTCCGCCACCAAACACTCGACAACGTCCACTCTCCCGCCTCGTCACCGAAGACGCGAACAACCGCTCAAAACCCAAGTCCACAGTCACACCACGCCCACCCTCACGCATCGTCTCCGCCGAAGAAGCGAGTAGACGCAACAAGACGCTACCCCCCTCACCACCTCCAGAATCACACCCACAACCCGCCGTCCCTACCGCCCCCACAAACCCAGACGAATGGGCGTGCCCGCAATGCACACTCCACAATCCCCTCGAATTCCTCTCCTGCGAAGCCTGCGGCCTAGAACAACCACCTCAGCCCATACCTCCGAACCAGCGCTACGGTCCCCAAAACCACCCAGCATCTCTGCCGAAGCCTCCACCTGCAGCTGATTTGAGAGGGAAGGGCGTGACGCCCTTTGAGCCAGCGAAGGGTAGGATAGGCTGGAATTGCTTGCACTGTGGTACTTTCATAGAGTCACAATGGTGGACATGTACGCTGTGTGGGACTATGAAGCTGGAGTCATGAAAGGAGGTATTATTTGGGCATATATCGGCTTCGACGATTGGATGCGCCGGGCAGGGTATACAAATTACGACACACACTAGAGACGTTCAAGGATTCCAAAGAGTTTGGGTGTATATGAGCATATTCGACTAGGGCGATTAGTAACATAGCGAGTTCGGTCATAGACGCATGGAGAGAACAGCATGCCGCGTTCGACAGAGGATGCGATCTCTGAATCATTTTCGATATTTCTCACCCCTTATCCATACGGCCTCCCTCGCACTCTCTCGTGGCAAGGATTTCTCGGGAAATAAGCAGTCTGTATAGTGGGTCCTGATTACCCTTACGTCCCTGAGAAATGCTAGTTTGACCAACTCTACACACCCTTGGTAGGCCTTGATGTGGTTTAGCTTATTTCCTTAGAATCTACTACGGCGAGAGGCAACCCCTTCTCCCCCGTCTTTTCGTGACACGTACATTACCCTTCTCATTCCTCATACTCTTCACCCTCTCGCAGATCGAACGATAGCGGAAACCCGTCCCGGCCTCGAACACCGGCTACACGATCTGTTTCTCGTTGCGCTACCTGTTCATTATGATGACTTTTTCTTTGGATATGCGGCGTGCTGATATAGCTGAGCTTTGGAATTTGGCTACGAGACGGGCTGAAAAGTGGAGGTTCACAGAACTATGAGGGTTGCTGGGGTTCTCAAATCATCACTGACAATCCGCCAACAAGATCTCGAGCGCGGACTGTAAAGCGCCGTACAAGCTGCAGACGAAATGATGATGATCCTAGCCACCTAGCTCCATCACTGATCATCAACACCACCAACAACAGTCCGTCTTGCCGAGAGAGCCACACCGGTCGACGGGCACTAAACTCTATCAAAGACAACTTGAGCCATTGGTCACTCCCAAAACATCGGCATTCACCGTTAATGATTTTAGCCCAAACCTAACCCTCCGTCGTCTGACAAGTCGCGCTCCACACATATATTGGTATGTCCGCTTTTTATGCCAAAGGCGTCGTGGGGAGACGATGTGGACACCACACAAGGCATCGATGTGAAATTTATAAGGCATCTGAACGGCTCCGTTAGGGTTTGAAAGATACATTTCTATCAGTCTAGTAGATAGGCTCAGGAACGTACTGGACCACGTATGTTTCTTGGTGAATTTCGGAGAAGTCCCGGCAAGATTTTGAGACTAGTATAGTCGCACCGAACGAAGAACATTTCGTCCAAATCCTGTGACTTTGGGGTACTTTCGCCTTCTCTCCAACGCATTACTGTTCGTCCGTGTTCTTCTCAGAGTATCGAACCGAAGCGCAGACGTCCTCCTAGCATGAACTTGTCGTGCGAGAATTGAAGTCCAGCACCCTAGAGGCATATATACGCACTCTTTCGCATCGTTTTCGGGTTCCTCTGTCCCCAACATAAGGCCTCTGGTTGCTCCTTTTAGCGGAAATTCTGGCTTCGGAGGGTGAAATGTCGAAGCCAGCGCAAGCCAACATGCATTGGTAGAGGCGATTTTGGCATTGTGGCGAGCCGCAAATGGATTCCATCAATTGGTGAGACCATATTTTTGGAAAGAGTCTTCGAAGAGAGCGGTACCCAAGTCACTGTGCTAGATGCAGCGGGACTGCTCTCGCACAGTGGAGTTTCGACCTTGCACATGCGAAGGAAGCACAAATGTTTGGATCGAACGGGACCATATTCCAACATTCTAGAGGCACGTAAGAGGCAAGCGGGACATCAGTGTAGAATGTATTGTGGTTTAATTCTTCCCAGTCCCTCAGCCAAAGGCACATTGATTTGTGGTATATACTTCGGCTTCCAGCAAACTTCCATGCAGGTAGAAATTTGATCTCAGTGCGAAGTCTAACCTGACATCAGGTGTTGAATGGGACTTTTGTGTCCTACGGACGGGCATCGGCTTTCATGTTTACAGTTTTGGACTTCCGGAGAAAGTATCGACCCTCTTTTTTATATTTTTTTTTTT
>MU005587.1:607862-682354 GCA_010405425.1 Lentithecium fluviatile CBS 122367
AGCCAGAACGCCAAATGGAAGTCCTGCTCTTCTCGTTCGTCAGACGCAGGTTTCCAACTACGCTGTCAAATATGTAGAGTGCGTTATCATCTTTTAGGAACTGCGGAAGATGCATGAATTACTTTCCCGTCTGTTTACGATATATGACTCGGCTTCCGGCACATTCTCTCGAGTGAAAATACCTTTGGTCCACTGAAGGAGTATGCCATATGTTGATATCCGAGAAGCCAAAGTGTCGACAGGACCTTTTGAGGGTGGAGAAGGAGGAGGGCTCATACACCTCTCCTGATCTACTTTTGGATCCATTCCTCGTTCTCGTTCTAATTTCCCCCGGGGGGAGGATGATTATACCTTTTATAAACGTCGTTCAGCTCCAACGACCCCATGGCCCGCACGTTTGCCTTTTTTTTTCTTGGGTGATAAGAAAAACCGAAAGTCTCCGACACATGACAGAGCCTTGTGGTGCTTTTTTTGGACACAGTTCCGAAGCTGGTAAAAGCGACTCGTGGATTCCCATCGAAGTCAATGGTCATTGCCTTCGGTCTCGCGCTCCGACCATATAACCGCCAGCTTTCCGCTTCAAGGATTCAGTGACCAGACATGGATTCGACGAGACCTGGGTGTGCAGAGAGTTGTCGGACTCGTGGAAGGAGATTATGAAGAGCACAGACCACATAAGAAGTTGTCGCTGACATTTTGGTCGCGCGGCTCGTATCTACAACCCTTCCGCTGGTTTCTTGCGATTCGTTGACCCGTCTTTTGACTTTGAGTATTATATATGTGGAAAAGGACATAACTTGACCATTGAAAGCTTTCAGAGACTCCAGAAACATCGATGTAGTAACCTAGTGTAAGTTTTAGTTCTCCGGAACTGAGTGTGTGCAACGCACAAAGCATTTCTCGTCTCAGATTTGATTTATGTAAAAAGTTGTATACGCGCCAATCCCGATACGTCGAGAAGATGTGCCTACTCAATTGGCACAGTTCATCAGCTGTATAGTCCTGTATTTGGTCCAGAATACCAACAGGCGCATCGACGTTGAGTCTGCGTGATATTGGGGCAATTATGACGAGAAATGTACTAGAAGGGAGGAAGCGGCAGAAGCACGCCGTTTACTCCAGGTGGCCGCCTCAAAACACATGGCGCTAACTTGGATGCGTTTTAGTAGTCATTCCTACCTGGGTTGGTAAGTGTAGTGTAGAGGAATAGCTGACAGCAGCAGTAGAAGGCTTTATACCCCTCTCTGAATCGGCGCATTGGTACACTAACGTGAGCGGTACCCATACATGACGAGATGAAGAACCAAGCTATCAAATGCGCGAGACCGCGGTTGAACTCTATAATTGGAGTAGATTTGTAGCGAAGCGAAAAGCAAAAGGTGTATCTCTAAATGCGAAGTGGTAAGAATCGCACCCAGTGAACCCAGCGTGTGACTGTCCCAGTGTTGTCACGTGTCCTATCCTAAACGCCATCCATCATCATGTCATGTCATATTTACATGCCAGCATACGCAGCACCAAGGTCCGACAGCGAGTTGCCGTTCGTGAGCTTCGCGTCAACGGACCAGTATGCATAGCGCTGAACAAAGTCCTGTCCGTCCATCCATTCGGTCGCCTGCTTCATGAACTGGACTGGGTCATTTCCAGAAGGTGCCTGGTACTCGGTAACCCAGACGGGCTTGCCAGTCATCTCGTGCGCTTTGGTGATGTGGTCAGTGAATGACTTGATGTCGGTTGCGCCAGCCCACTGCCAGTGCACGGCGACAAAGTCGATCTGGCAGTCACTGCACTGGTCGAGGAAAGATTTGAGATAGTTGAGGCCCTTGTTGGGCTCCTGGCCGTTGGTGACGGCGGGCGAGCCGATCTTGACGCCTTTGCCAGCGTAGGGCTGGACGAGGTCCTTGTGCTTCTGCACGGCCGTGGCGACATCCATGCAGGTACCACCTTCGTTGGCCGGGCTGTGGTTGAGTCAGCGTCAAGTCAAGAGCTTTTGTGGGAATATTACTCACCCGCAGTGGTCAGGCTCATTGAAGCTCAGAATGTGCTTCGCGCCCGCATCGATGGCGCCCTGAGCATCACCTGACTTCCATGCGTTGACGAACATGTCGCCGCCGTCGTGAAGCATGGGGACGAACTCGCAGCCCGAGGGCAGTTTGTAAGAAGGAGCATCGTCGACGCGAGCCTCCCAGTTGTATCCCCAGCAGCCTTCGCTAGGGGAGAACATTTCGATTTTTGATTGAGCGGCTTTGCCGAAGGCATAGCCAAGTTTGCTGCTTCCTCGCTTGAGGAGGGTAGGCGCTGCCTGAGAGAAAGTGGAAAGCCCTGCAAGGGCGAGAAGAAGAGTGGAAGACACCATCTTGAAGGAAGGTACAAAGAAGGAATGTACGACTGAAAAGTCAAAAAGGAGTGTTGATCGAAAATATAGCGGACTGCCTGTAGCGAAAAAGTAAGGATAGCGAAGGACAGAAGGTTTATAACTACGCCTCATGGCGAGCCCCCCCGGCCACGGATTTTTACCTCCGCCGGACCACCATAGCAGCGGCGCTGTCTCCGGTTGCAGAGTGTGAGCCAATTAGGAAACAGAGCCATGAACAAAGTTCCCGTTTTAGGGGGGTTTAACATGGCTCAACAGTCCGGTTTGCCCGTCGGACGTGCGAAGGCGCTGTACCTGCCTGCACTGTTGAACCCCAGCCAAAGGAAACAAGCGAGCAATCAGACGGACCGCATGTCTCGTTTCATCCAGGCGTGCCGCCGCGGATCTCGTGCAGGCCAGGAACGCCGTGGCTGACTGGACGCCGTCCCAACCATGCGGGACGTCCGCCGTGCTCCGCTCTGAAACAAAACGCCAACTCGACAGGCGCCAAGTCACAGGAACAGCGAGAATGAAGTTGGCCTGTTTTCGAAGCATCACTTCTGTCAGTTTTGAAACTAAATTGGTTATCCGGTAGTCACGATGTCCGCGCAACGACTCTCACAAAAGGAAGCGCAAATCGCAACCGTGGAACGAAAACTCTTCGGTACCCTGGCGAGTACATTAGCCATCGCGTCTCAACGACAAAAGAACTGGACCCACGGGAAGCGAACAGGCTGCATAGCCGGACTTCGGAGCGTGCGCTTAAGCTTACCTGTCCTTTGAGAATCTCCGTCCGGTGGCTTGAGGTGCAGGCTCTTGAGTGGTGGCCGGATCCAGGCACGCAAGCCACGACGGAAGTCCCTTCTTGGAAGACGCGTGGCAGCTTCTGAACGATGCGGAGTTTAATCGGTTGGTGAGGAAGAGAAAGGGGAAATGATGGCGCAGATGAGGTGAGCTGTCGTGACAAAAGTGGATTAGCATGGATGGCATAACCGACGTGGTACAAGTGCTAGCTGGAGTCCAACCTGCGACACTGTTCAACTGCAAGATGCCTTTCTCCCATATTGTGCTGCCTCCACGCGAACGCTACACATTGCATTTCGTCTACGGCTGATTGCTGCTGCTGTGCTTACTATCCTCTCTCCCGATGTGGAGAGCCGTCCGAGCTATGCAAAGCCCACCTATTAAAAATAAAAAGCCTCACGCGATCATAAATGCGTCAAATGCTCAACACTTCTGTATTTTCCCCAGCACGTTGTGGATCGCAATTTCCAGCTGTGGGGACGAAGAAGCAGGAACGGAGCGACTACCGATAGACGCCATCTTCTGCATGCTGAGTCTGGTGGAACGAAAAAAGCAGCTCCGGTCAGCTCAGCCTACCCCGCCCTGATTGGCTACGTGGAGCACCGGCCCGGCCGCCAACCAACTGTTTTCCACGAAGAAACGGCATGGACCGAAAGGCTAGCAGCGACGATCTGTTCGAGAAGTTTTGGTGATGTAAGGTCCATCCTCGGGGGATCGAAGCCAGCGGATGCACCACGTTCTCGCTACCTGTCTTCAGCTTCTCGCTTCCCGGTATCGATTGGCGGCTATCTGTCACGTGCCTCGCGTCCATTCTTGCCAGCATATGCACCATGCACATCTGGATTTCAAGGAACACCGCTTAGACTGCACTTTGCTGCGGAGACCGAGGCCACGTACCACTTGTCACCGTCTTGACGGGAGCCAGAACTGGCGAACAGCGCAACACCGCATCCGGACTTCCGTGCGAAAAATCGCGGCCTCGAAACACCAATCAATTGTATCATCCCACAGCGCCATCTGCTGTGGCGCGGCCGGGCCCCAAGAAGGCACAATAGTCGGTCAAGACTCGTTTCGAGGAATCACAATGTAGATGAGAGAGAGGCGCCGCTTTTTCAGCCTTCTTTCAGCTCTCGTCTAGAATGTCCGGCATACCGATGCGCTTGCAGCTCGTTCGCAGGCGGTGTGCCTGAAGTCCAAAAATCCCATACTCCTAAGTTGCAGTATTTGACCAGAGCTGGGTTGTTCGCGTCGATGACTTCCCTCTCGGGAGACTGCTCAAGATGGTGAAAAGGTTCCTCGGTCGGATCCATTAAGCAACTGCTCTGTTTAGGGACCAATTTCCTCTCGGCGCCGATCCCGCGAAATGTGTCTGGCGAGAGAGGCATGTACAAGCCAATTCTAGAGCCTGGCCCGAACGTTACACTCGCCCCTCTCTCCCGCACATAACACGACTCCTTGGCTTGTTATCACAGAAGTCCCTCTAATTTCAGATCCATTAAACCCTTTCGGCAAGTCTATCACCGTTGCTTCCGTCCTACGATGTGAACACGGCGCACAACATTGTGTCCAACTCCGAAGATCCTTCGGTAAAACACATCCTCTGCGGGATGGGGTTTGATGGGGATGACCTAGAGAACGAATAGAATTGCTCTGGACAGCACGGTCTCTTTCAGGTCTCTAATGCCTGGCAGTACCTCAGCTCTCAAAAGAGTGTAGGCAAATGCCGAGGACCAGACACTCTCCGGACCTAGCGCCGAAGTAACTACCGGTATATGGCCTCTCTTGCCAACATTCTATCTCACGTAGGCGCCCGCGATTTGGGTCTACGGGCCCGCAGAAACCACTGTCCCATTTTGTGCGAGCATAGCCCCAAGTACAATGCTTACCTCTTATGTGTAGATTTACCAGAGGGGAAGGCATTTTTACCGAGTCTAGTTCTTGTGCTAATACAACTTGGGCGTAGTCAACGGCTCCTTACAATCCAATTCCAAGAGTGCTCGGTGACCCATATGCGGAGTGGAGCTCGAATGGCAATGCGGTCAAGTGTTAATAGAGTTTGTTAATAGCAACTTCAGGTTAGTCACATCACACTCTAAAGTACAGCAAGGCTAGGAAAGGCCACCATACCAGACTTGATCCTATTCTAGCTGCCGTCGTAAGAGATTGCGGGGCAATACAAGAAGCATTAACATCTCTGCGGATTAGAGTGCTCCGCTCCTTCCGGCTCAGTTATCACTGCTCCCAATGCCAGCAGACACTCTCTGCCGACGCTTCGTAATTGATAATACCCCGCGACTCCAAGTAAGAATGACGTCTCAATCTTCAGTTGCAATGCGGCGGCGCAGACGCATATACCCAAAGCAACATCGGCTTCACCCCTGAGTACTCGCGCGAACTCTTTCACTTCGCCTCCTAAATTTATACCCATCTAGCCAGGTAATGGCTACTACTCGCCCTAAGCGCCAAGGGTCCCTTGGGCGGTGCGCCGAGTACTTGCTTTCTTAACAACTTTATCTGGACAGATAAAGATAAAAATTTCCCGTGTAATTCCCTCCCCCTAACTTTCTCTTACATCGAAACTCCCACCGCTAACTCTATATCCAATCCCCGGTCTCTCCAACACTACCTGACCCGCCGTCGGATCGCGACGATAAAATCTTACCTGCTCTTCCTTGTGAACCTTCGCTCGATGCGGCTTCTGAGATGGAGCATAAGCAGCCCCAACTCGAACAAAATTGGGGCGTAATAGGGTATTGATTCCTACAAGGCTTCCTGGAAAGGGCGTAAGGAACCCCAATCCAGACGGAAATTGGTAGTGCAGAATACTAACCTGCGCGAAAATCCTCAATTAGAGGAAATCCAGTCACGATATCACGCCCGGTCGTGAGGGTATATTTAAGATGGTGTAATCCCATGCATCTAGTATCAACACACTATTCTTTCGTCTCCAGTCTTTCGTTTATCAATTAGTCTTTACTTGGCCTTCTCATCCTTCGTTCATCTTGCCTGTGGTTTTGTTTCGCTGGACATATATTTGCTATATCTTATACACCTCTTACGATCATTTGGAACAGCCTTTCCCCTTCAATTCACGATGCGAGCATCTGGGCTTTCCGCCCTTTTGGCCCTTTTGGCCCTTTTGAGCCTGAATGTAGCCGCAAGTTCTCTGCCTACTTGCCACGCTGATCAGCCCCTCCCTACCGACAATGCTGCCAAAGCCGAGATCGTCAAATCTGTTCAAGATGGGATCGGCTCTTTCTGTTCTTTTCCTGGCGGGAAAGAGATCATTCCTGAAAACGGCGACACCTTCAGCTTTGCTCTACGAACCCCTGTCAATTTCGAAATCAATCGTATAATCGTTAATGTTCAGCCCACTCAAGCGCAGTGCATCGAAGTTTTTATAGCCATTCTCGAGCAATGTGTCATGGGTAAAGGAGTATTTGGAGAATACACTTCTAGCGATGGTCTTTCCTATCAAATTTATCACGATGAAGAGGTTGCTGCAGGGAAGCGCGGGCTTGACGCTCGTGCGAAAGCGAAGAAGACCAAGTAAGTGTCCAGTCCGGTACTCGAACAATACGATGTCTCTACGACGAGTCACTATGAGACTCTGCACACGTGCAAGTATCGCAGGACTTCCTGAAATGGACTCAATGTTTAGCATTCCTGTTAACATTGATACGCAATCTAGGCCAGTGAAGACTACTAAGAAGACAACTGCCACCAGCAAGCCGACGGCGACCAATAAACCGAAGCCAAGTAGTGCGAAAGCAACGCCCAAACCTACTCCTCCAGCAAAAGGTAAACCCGCAGAACTATGCAAGGTATGTGTTCTCCGCGAGTAGATCGTGATGCTCGTGAGCTTTGGCTAAGTGTTACAGAATATTGCAAAGAAAGCGGCTGTGGGCAACAAACCGGGAAAGAAGGTCCCCAAGCAACCGACCAAAGGGAACCATTCTCTCTTAAGACGTGTTCTACAGAGTAAGACATCGGCGGGAGATAATCGCCCATGCGGTGCAAACGGCTTTACGAGTAATATGTTTCGAGATTTCCAGGATCACCTGTCCCATCACGTAGGTGAACCAAGTACCAAACGATGCACAGGACTAACAAAAGGCTAGCCGCAAACCGACGCTTTCGGCTTCGTAGACCCAGTTAATTGCAACAACTACAATTGGGTGTCTCGAGCACAAAGTGCGCAATTCACTCAGTCAAGAACAGCCGGTGCGGGTTACGCGACTGAGCACCTTCTCGAATGGCAGATTATCGCCGGTTTCTTCAACTATTTGCGAGATCATGTCTATAACAACCGACAATTTGTGCACCCTGACCCGCAACGAAACAACGCACAATGTAATTTCCAGACCTATTTCGAAAAAAACTGGGCTTGGCCCTCAGGTCTGAACGCCCGCAGGTTTAGTTTACCCGGTAGCGCAGCAGCCACGCCATTTGAACATATAGCCAACGCATACCCTTCCGACACCTACCGATCCGACGAGTTGGTTCTTCTGCAAGGGGAACTGAACGGAATCAAATCAAGAGTGAGCATCCTGTCCCCATATTGGCATCTGACCTTACTGACACGCATGTCCGTCAAGATATTTAGCAACACACAGGCATACGATCGAGCTGAGACCCAGGGCTGGGTGGCCACCGATCCCCGCGCTGCACTTTGGCGAGTGCGTCAAGCCATTGGTGTGCAGCGATACCTCCAAGCGACCCGGGCTATCTTCGCAAACCAAGTTAGGGAGATTCGAGCCGCCATTGTCGCCGTAGACAATGTACTTCCTGCTCACCCGCGGCAGGTTGGTAACCGTGCCTTCCACCCTTGGGCTCCTTTGGGCCTGGGACCTCTCTTCGACACTTACATGGACATTATTTGGCGTGGCGCACAGCATGAATTGTCATCTTTCATCGCAGATATCCACGACAGGATCAGACCACATTGCACGCAGCAGCGGAAACAGCAGTACCAACAGCAGGGCAACCAGAACATGATAGTATTGTGCAACGACTGGGCAACAGCGAGGACACAGCGCCAGATCTATGGAACGGTGCCGAGACCCTGGTAAGTGAGAAAGCGCAGTCCATGTATCCCCGGAAAAGCGTCCGACGCACTTCGGGCTCATTCAATCAAGAGCTAGAGCTCAGCGAGGCGCGGCATTCTGAGGGGTTCGGCAATATGAAAATGTCCACGTAGAGTCAGCCATAGTCAATAATCCACAACTTTATGAGGCAACGATATGGGTTTAAAGTGTGCTATGACACCCTAGGTGAAACTTACTGCCTCCCAGAACCTTTTCAATATTCTTGACTCTCGAATGCATACGTACTTCATCAGCATGAGGTCTGTGGACACTCGCATCTATAGTTCACAGAGCTTAAGATGAAATGGAAGGACTTCGCTAAATCCACAGTTTGATAATCTGCATTACTCTACAGCTAAAGAGGGAACCAATCACTTCGGTTCGGTCTTCAGACATTTCTGAGTTCCAAAGTTGCACAAGTGGAGGCATATATCACGTGCACACACACTGCGGTCCGCTCTAACCAGATCGGGGCATACGCCTTGTTACGCCTTGTTGTGCCTTGAAACTCACCGCACCACGACTTCCGACGATGCTTCCTCTCACAACAAGTTGTCATCATTCTCTACCATGCCCAACCCTACTCGTCCATCAACCTGAGAACTATATACAATGAACGATTTTCCACCTGAATTGATCGATCGCATCAGCTCTTTCCTCGAACATGACGACCTCAAGCGCACGCTTTTCGTATCACCATCATTTCAGGTCGCTTCGGAGCGACACTCAGGCGCTTTCAACAGCTTCACCTTCAGGAACAACGACGTTGACAGCAAAGCGTTTCTCTCAACCTACAGCGGTCGGCGTCTGCCCTACCTTCGCTACATCGAAGTCCACACCGACTTCCCCAGTCTGCAACCCTGGGACGCTTACCCCGACGAACTGCCCTGTCGCGAGTCCCAAGATGAACTGTTAGCGAAGGATGAATCGTTCACGAAGCAAGTGCAGAGCGTGTTCGTAACCATCAAAAAAGCGGAGAACGAAGCCAGTCTCGCTCATTACGGTTCCGGCAAAACCCAGCTGACAATCCTTACGCCAATACGATGGGTTGATCCGTCCTTCTGCCGACACCGGGTAAGCTCCGCGTGGCGCGTGCATCTTCTACGCCCTCAGGATCTCCCCAAGTTAAGTTCCATTCGTGCTCTAAGTATCTGTAACCCCGAAGTATCCACTAGGAGGGACGGGGACCGTTGCGCCATAACTCGCCTAGACTGGCGCGTACTCGTCGACGTGGCAAGTAGACTGCCTAACCTAGAGTATCTGGGAAGTCGACTTGGGATCGAGGAATGGAGACTTCCTGATGTAGATCCTACGCGGAGGCACTTTGAGTACGACTTTGAAGGTGGTGCGAGGGACTCAAGGGTTGGGTTTGCGAAGGCATTGGGTGAGATGCTGTTACCAGCAACATTGCGTAATGTGCAGCTAGACTTTCTCAATGATCTGGAGGAGCACTTGCACGCCGAAGAAGGAGGAGGACCGAATCTTGTTAGTCCGGCGACATACGATCTCTTCAGCAGCAGTCTGCGTTCTTTAGCTTCGAATCTTCGACGCTTAGACTTGCGCCTCAAGGCCGACTCTGCTCTCTTCTGGCCAGCCCAAGGTGGTGCAGATGCATCCTTCCCTAATCTCGAATTTTCGAACATTATGTTCCATCCGATGACTCCCTCGGGGTCATGGTACTTCCACGGTTTTGATGGAGAAGGAGGCCATGATATTGGATATCCAGTTACCGATAACATGTATCCGCCGCTCGACTCCAGCAACCCTCGCGACGCGAACTGGCATTTCAAGGACATCCTGGGCATTATAATTTCTCCTCATTGCTTCCGAAAAGTCCCGAATGAGGATACAATGCACGCTTTCCTCGAAGCATTCGCCAAAGCAGCCGGCAACATGCATGCACTGAGAGCCTTCTCACTCTGGTCGCCACTTGCTTATGGATCCGCCTGGGGCATCGCTTATGCAAGGCCTGGAGAACAGGCTACTCTTTACTCTCCATCAGAAGACTTTAGCTCCTCTCGCCAGCTATGGTGGAAAGTCGGACGTTGGCGACCGAGTGCTTCTTTACATAAGCTATTCCAACACATTGGTCGTGTAGGTTATGGCGAGGAGCTGATCGAACATTGGAACAATGAGGCTGACGACAGTGGATGGACGGACCAGGAAACTTTTATAGAGTCTTTAGCTGCTTTTCCAGCCTGGAGTACCTATCCTGCGTGGAAGAGGCTATAGGGCTAGTGTGAGCGTGATGTAGAAGATATGACGATGTCTACTCAGCATGAACATATTTTCAGACTTTCCCAGTCTCACCAAAAAGTTGTATCGGGAGCTGCTGTATCGATTCTACTGCGTTATGTAGACCGTATCGCCTTGAAGAATCGCTTCAGAACAATCTGGGAATTTCTCCTTCTCTATCTATCCAATGAAGCATTACGAGCGCTAGATTGGAAAGCACAATACCCAAGTCTGAAATCTACTCTCCGTCGACGCGGCAACGACTGCTGCTCGCTACCTTAGCAACTGTGTCTACACCCAAGTCTCCCTGGACCCCACTTTCCGAGCTCTAAGCGAGCGTGGCTGCTGCTGCAGTAGTAAGAGATAAGTTCTACTCACATATTAAGTCGCGCTCCAATCTTAACATCCAACACCTTCAAAATTACTAGGCCCCGCCAATTCCTACCTCCCACTCCTCTACAGGATCCACTAAGAAGTTACGACTAATTCTTCACGCCTCCACCTCCTCCTAGCGCTGAGTTCTCGCAATCGCTCTCCAACATGCAGAACCAACCAACGCGCCAGCCTCAGCCCTAGGTTCAGGCTGGTCAACCGCGTCAACCGCAACTAGGTCAAGTCCAGCCTGGCCAACCGCTTCGATCACAAGCCGATCAATTCGGACCTGTTCAAGTCCAGCAACCCGGGCAAGTAACTGGTCCGTTCCAGCCCAGTCCACCGCGTCAACTCCAGCCAGCTGTGGCGGCGCAACCCCAACCAGGCCAGCGGCGTCAACCGCAAGCCGTCCAATTCCAACCCACTGCACCCAAGCACGGCAGCCCGTTCAACCTCTCCGCTAATCCAACCTCCCTCCCCACGAAACCATCCAAGTCGGCGGTGCCAACGCCACCCGCGTCATAAACCTCAACCTCAACACAGTCTCCCAGATCCGAGGCCACGGCAACATCGTCAGAACCGCGTCGGACGCAAGCCAGCTAGCCACAGACGTCCTATTCCGCTTAGAGCAACCAGGTATCTACATCAACGTCGGCCCTAACGCCCCCTGCCACTTTAATTTGAATATTCAGGCAGGGTGCAACGTCACTGGGGACCGGAATACGATTGGGGTGTCGAAGGGATGGGGACGGCAGACTGGGCGTGGCTTGTAGCAGACTGGAGGGAGGCAGGGTGTTGGGCAGGGCCAAGGCTAAGGTCAGGCGAGGAGATCAAGGACTCCTTAGGAGCGGGAGTTTCTTTCTTTCCATTGCACGTTGAGGGATATCAAAATGAGCTTTCCCACGTTCGTCACGGTTCGTGGATCCTCCGTTGGGGTGCCATTCCCCGGCAATGTGCAACCGTCTGAAGAGAGTCTGGATTGCTATTCCAATTCACATGCGTAGTATTACAAAGTTCTGCCATTTAATTGCTTTTATCTCATATCAAACCAGACTTGTGAAGTACCCTTGAGTCCTTCACTCCCCCGCTGGCCGTCTCAATCACTCCTCCCAATCCTCGCTCCGCCAACTATCAACTCTTTCCCGCATCTTCCACGTCGGCGTTGGCTCAGCTGCTGCTTTGGGCGACTTGGGCGGCGTCAGTGTTGCGATCTGATGTTTTGGCTTGGCGGGCGGAGTGAGATTGAAGGCGTTGATGCCAGAGGTGAGGTCGTCGACTGTAATTATAGTCCCGTTAGTGTCTTTGTTTGATTCATATGTGGTACTGAGGCAGCTCTTACTTTGGACATCTGAATTCTGGGGCGTGGTTTGAGATACTGGGGTTTTCGGCCTGGGGGGCTGTGCTTGCGCTGCTGCAGGCTTTGGAGGTGCTTTTTGTGATCGTGGAGTGTTTCGCGTGACTTTGTTCTCTATTAGCGTAAAATCTTTAGACTATGCGGAAACGATGCCACCTACCTTTTCCCGATCTTCGTGCTTGAGAGTCCAAGACGCGTTTCCCTGCCTTCAGATCTTCTAATTTCTGCTTTAGTGCCGCACGTTCAGACGAGATCTCTTCGGACTCTGCTGCAATGACGCTGAGCTTTTCTTCTTCCATGTTCAGGACGAGCTCTGGGTTGAGGAGCGAGGGCAGCTCAGTGATGAGACAGTTCTCGATTGCGAGGACAGTGACGTTGCTAATAAAAACAGAGATGGATTTCTGTGATGTGGTAAGCGTGGGTATGTGTGGAAACGCTGAGTGGTGGTGATGATAGGAACAGGGAGCAAACCTTGTAGTAAGTATGCATCAGATTCAAGATCTCGCAGTTCGTAAAGTCGTCCATGGACTCCGTCAGCAGCTGCGTGGGCGCGCTCTTCGGTGCACTGCCGAGAGCAAACTGGTTCTTCGGCTCAAAGTAGCGCTTCGCTCTGATCTGTTCGAGATCGTGTATAAAGCTTGGATCGTATATGATGGGCTCCTGCTGCTGGTAGGGAACCAGCAACTCGTCTAGCTTCGCGCTCAATCGCTGCCATCTTTGCTGGAGCTCAGGTTCGACGTGCTCTTGCATCAATGCGTGGAAAGTGTCTTGGTCCATCATGTTTGATAGACTCTCGTGCAAGTAAGCGTTGACAGCGTCGTACACATCGCTCAAGTGTTGTCGAGCTATAGCCTCCCAGGGTTGAGCTTGCTGGCGAAACACCTCGCCAATAACCCAGGTATTGACGAGCGAAGGAAGGCCAGATGGACGACTCAATCGTACTTGGGTACCGATGCGCTCGTTAAGGAATTTAGAGCGCTCAATGTTAATTGGCTCTGGGAGTCCATCGTAGTTGTCGATCGAAGTTGACAAGAGTGATGGGAAACCATGACCGGGAGAGTACTGTCCGTCGACGATTTGCCACTGATGACCTTTGCGGTACATGGTGTATGCGAATGCGAGGTTGAGGTTCTGGATCTCGGTTCGAAGGCGTGCTGGGGGTATGCTGTCCGACAGAGACAGTGCGAAGAACGGGTCGCTGTATATGCCCCGCAAAGCGTCAAGGGTGAGCGCTTGAAACCGCTGTGCCTTCTCCATGAGGAAGTTTCTCTGTTGTTGTGCCTCGTCTCGAGGCTGTCCTAACCCTTTGAGGCTCCTCTCCGTGGCTGCCAATGCGTCAAAAATAGCAACGCTGAGCGAGGGAAGCTCTTTGCGAATATGCTGAAGCAGAACCCGCGAGAGCTTGTTCCTCAGAGCATCGATGCCAACGTTTGCGCGTGACAATGGGGCCCAGTTTCCAGCAGCAAAGAATTGCGCCTCCGATTCGTCGCGCTCCTTGTTCGATTGCTCATCCATTCCGAAGCCACGATTCTTGACACAATGCCATCCAAGATCGAGAGGGTATTCCTGATTCTTTGCCAGCTTAATGAACTGTGCCTCGCTATCAGAGTTCGGGTCCAGACAATCGGGCTTGGTGATGATGCCCATGGTTCGCGCTGCGGTAGGGTCGAAAGCCTTAGCCCAGAGGAGGTTAGCCTGAGTCTCGTAGTCGCATTTAGCGTGGACTATTGCGAGTATGATGGATCTTTGGTCGGCCATGTAACCTTGCACCAGATCACGAACTGTTTGAACTGCCCGCGAGCCCTGGCGATGAGATTGCACGATCCCCGGTAAGTCGACAATGGTAAGAGAGGGAAGGTCAGGGCCAGAGTATCTGATCTGCAATATGTCTTCGAAGAAATTGCCGTGGTCGGGTTGGACGCCAAATGCCATGCACTTCCTGGCCTCCTCTAGAAGCTTAGGAAAGGCGAACTCCTCGGGAGATGTGAAGGTCTGCTTGAACTTTGAGAGTTCATCCTTTTCTGCCTGTGAGCGCTCTTTCCCGGGTATGATGGTGCAAAGTATTGACGGAATCGTATTCTTTCGTAGGACAAGCTCGGTAGCAAAGGTTGTACAGATACCCTCTTTTGTCGGGAATCGTAGTCGTGTTAGGCCTTCGAGCACAGAGCTCTTACCACTGGACTGGTCCCCGCAGACTATCAGTTGAGGGAGACTGATGTTGTAATGCCCAAGGCCCTGATTTCGAAGTTTATCGATGGTATCCAGCAACTCCACCTGCTCTGGGGTTTGAAGTTGGTCGAGCGAGTCGCCTTCATTGAGGGGGCTTGTCATGGCGGAAAGTATTTGAGTAGAGTAAACAGTAGTGGGGGAGAAGCTGTCAAGGGCTTCAGGATGGTGGAAGTTTTCGATGTTGTCACGGTCGTGGAACAGTGGCTGCTTTTATGCTCCAGAGCGTTCATGCCGGCCAGCAAGAACTCAACACCCACAAGCTAGCCGCTACAAAAGAAGTTTTGGATTTAATTGCAGGGTCTCTAGGAATAGATACCTAGCAATAATAAATCTCGCGGAGCCAACGATTTGGCTAAGACCGTGTCTGCAAGAAGGGGTGCAATCCAGAAGAGCGTAGACCGGGCAGAGCTTCGGCACGGTATCAGCCCCACCCCCATGTTCATTGGTTTAATAAGTAGCCGAGGAGGAAAGCCCTGTTTTCGAGTACGTAGGAGCAGTTATGCAGGCAGGGTTTCGCTCTCGCCTGCAGTTCCCGAAACAAAGTGCTATCGGACACGAGCCCATAATGGGAAGCTGCAGCCATCGTACCGTCCGTTAAAAGGTGAAATTAGCGCCGTGGATTGTCCTTGGTCCTTCTCTTGCATTCTTGTTTGCTCTCTAGGTAATCCGATTAGGGATTCAACCGCAATTTGTGAGAGAAAAGGCCGGGTCCACACGAGCATGTTGCCGACTATATTATATGCCTGAAAACCTAATGGCGGGCTCCACGCGATTTGGTTCACTTGTGGGTAATTACTGCAGTTTCGTACTTCGTGTGCAGCTACTCCATCAATAGCGGCCCGTCCTATGTACCGTCGAACGCTGACTCGTCCATGATAAGAATCGAGCTAATCAAAGCGTCTGTTTCGTGATGCTTGTAAGTTCAGTTCCCAGGTCGACGCTGTTTCGGCGGTTGCGGTTCGGTGCGGTGCGTTCGTGGTGTTGTGGGGTCCGGATACAGCTCCGACCAGGAGACAGCGTGAAACAGAACCCAATGCGGCGCAGCACAACTTCCGCTCTTGCTGCATAACCGCCAATGTATCCTTCAACAACGAATCAGATTCGCCGAAGGAGGTGTGACGGAGCTACATTAGCTACAAACTGACGCTTTTCGGGGTGGTCTGCACAAGTCTAGGGAGGAAATAAGATGGACACGAAGAGAATGTACTCACTGTGTCCAGAACAGCGTGATGGAAACGTTGCGTCAGGCAAGGATTATCATCAATGAGCCACATATTCGTCCGTGCTGTGAAGCGCAAGTTGCCCTGCCCATCGGTAGCTCAAACAGCTACGGTGTGGTACGAACCGCTGGGGGCGGTGATGTAGTTGGCGTACAAGCTGCGAAACAAGGCTGAAGGCGGCGCAGCAGCCACACTGCATAACCGCCCTCGATCCATGCACCGATCAGGAGAAGGCATCAATTCACAATGGCTGATCATGAAGCGAGTTTGCTTTGAAACGCTTTATCAGGAGATGCAATTATTCTTGGTGTTGGGTCGGGAGTATAATCAAGGAATGAGCACTGGGGACTGGGAAGTCATGGCTGCTGACTAACGCGATAATGAAGGGAAGGCGCGAACGACTCTAAAACGGAGCGATCGAAAATTGAACTTGGAATGCCATTATACCCTTTCGCTAGAAGCTATACTACACACGCGCCCGCTAAGAAGATGTCGCAATGAGGAGACCAAAATTACACGCCCAGCTCATAGCTCGCTGTGCTCGGGGGCGGAGTCAGCAGAAGGCGCCTCCGATGGGACCTCCTCCACAATCTCCTCAACTTCAATCTTGATCGGCTCTTGCTCTGCGACCTTCTCCGCTTTAATCTCCTCCTTGGGCGCGGTTGCGATCAATGACTCCGGCAGCTTCTCCCTCTTGCCTTCCCCCATGCGCAAAGCGTCGACCCACTGCTCGACTTCGGTGGAGCCGAACGTCTCACCGGAATACTTCTTGTACCATGCTTTCTTGCCGTGGGTAGCGATGAGGTGCACTTGGTCCTCGCTGCCGAGGCTTAGCTCCTTGATGAGAGATGAGGCCAGAGGATTGGAAGCAGGGACGGCAACGAATGGGAAAAGACGCGTCTTTTGCGCGTCGTATTTCTTATGAATGGAGGCGAGCGAGGTAACGACGCTCGTCGCAGCCTCGGATGACTCGCCCTTGGGGAGGATCGCGAGGATGCAAGTCAACTTCTTCTCGTTCAGGCAAAGCTCCTGGAGCTCTGCGGCCTCAGCCAGTGACTTGATCGTCGCCTTGACCTCCTCTTCGGGAATGACGATCGGCTCCGGGGTATCCTCCGTCTTGGTGTTGGGATCAGGAGACTCGGTGGGCTTGTTGGCCTCCTCAATGCTCTCGTCCGCAGCCGACGTCGCCGCGGAAGCTGCCTCTGAGGACTTGTGAGATGCAGAAGCCTTGGAGAACTTGGACGATGACTTGGATTCCTTCTTCTCGTCTTTCTTGCTCTTCGACTTCTTCGCCTTGGCATCCGGACAGTCAGGGTTGGGCGGCGCAACTTGAGAGAGGAACTTGACTATGGCCTCTTTGTTCATCTCGCCATCGTACTTGACAGGATCGTCGGAGCCAGAGTGCAGGAGGACAACTGTAGGGTATTTCTCCACGCCATACTTCGCGACTGTCGCCTCTTGATCCTTCTTGACCTGGGCGATCGAGATGATGCCGGCGAAATCGATAGCCGTTGTCCTCAAGGTAGCGCTGACCGGGCCCTTGTCGCTGAACAGGATGGCCTTTGCGCTGTCCTTGTTCTCCGCCAGCCACTCGTCCAGCTTCGCGTCTGTCAGCTTCTTGACATTGTTCGGGATCTTGCTCTTGACAATGTCGACAATTGCCTTCGCTTGTCGCGGGCCCTGGTAGTCCTCGACGACCGGCTTCCCGGGCTTCCTGCCTGGCTTTACGATCTTCAGGGTCGGGAAGCCCTGCACACCCATCTGACCGCAGAGCGGCTTGTTCTTCTCGTCGTCGCAGTTGATGGCGGCGACCTTGGCGATGCCGGCGAGCGACTTTGCGGCGGTTTCCCAGGCGGGCTTGAGGTTCTTGCAGTGGCCGCACCATGGCGCATAGAACCTGCTGTGTCAACAATGGGACATGTTTCAAGCCGAACAAAGCTTACTCGACGATTGAAGTATAATTAGACTTCGCAATCAGCCGGTCGTAGTTGGAAATGTCGACCTGCAGAACAGGCGACTTCTTTGTGTACATGCTTTGAGCTGATGCATCGAGGGCGAGAGCAGCCACAGCTGCGAGCAGAGCGGTTGAGCGCACCATTTTGCAGGCAGAATGACTATACTCGACAGAAGGGAGGAGTTGGAGGAGAGGAGCTCGGTGCTGGGCGGATGCTTATGTATTGCGGCCTCGCCTCACATCATGGCTATTGAAGCCAGGTTGTCCTTTAAGCTCGAAGCTGTTGCACCACCACCTGCAGCCCTAGCGCATGGCGGGGAAGCAGGGGTCCAGATGTCGCCGCGCGCCACACCGGTGACTTCACTGCCCGCCTGCCCGCCCAGACAAGCTCCGCACTCAATCACTCCTAGGTACCTACCGCACCTCCACCACGCGCGCCCTCCCACCACCGCAGACTCGCCGGCCATGGCGGACAACATCCCGGCGAAGCTCAAGGCAGCACAGATTGCGCCCTTTGCCAAGCGCGCCGCCCAGCTCGAGCGCTTCAAGCCCATCATTGCCTACTGGCGTATGTCCCGTTCCTTAAAGTATATGAGTGGGTGCTAACATGACCAGTACGCTTCTACATAGTCCAGAAGATCATCAGCGCAAGCCTCCACTCCGCCGATGCAGAATGCACCGCCTACACGACCGATCTGATGGAGCAGCTCGAGCGGACCAAGGCCGACAACCCGAACGAGGATGCGCTGCTGGACGAGGTGGCCGCCTATGCATACTGCGAGCAGTTCGCACTGCAGACATTTGCAAAGGGCGAGCGGGAGATGACGGCGAACATGGCGACTAAGAACACGGCCGACACGCTGCTCGCTGCATCGATCTTCTTGGAAATGCTGGCGATATGGAAAAAGGACCCCGAGCCGGAGATCAAGTCGAAGCTCAAGTTTGCAAAGTACCACGCCGTACGCATACTAAAAGCTATCCAAGCGGGAGAAGACCCCAATCTCACCAACCCGGCCCGAGAGCCTCCGCCACAGGCCGCCGCGCCCGCCACCCTCGATCCGAACGACCCAGAGGTTCAGAATATAAATCAGGGCTCCGCGATGCCACCCGCCCACAACCCATACCAAGCATACGTGGAGACGGGGCCCAATACCTCGGCGCAGCCTTCGCCGACATACTCGGCGCCCAACGTGTCTCCACCGCCGGATTTCCCATCCGCACCTACCGGCTACGGCTCACATCGCGACGTCTCCCCAATCTCACAGCCATCGACGTCCCGCAAAGGCTCGGTAGTTTCGGCGGGTGGAGGTTACTTTCCGAGGGTTGATGTGCCAACCTTCACGGCAGACAACGCAGCACCTAGTCTCCCGACAGCAACTTCGAACGAGGATGAGCCCATGGCCGATGCATTCAATCAGTCATCGTTGCCCACTGACTCTCAACTACCCCAGGCGCCGCAGCCACCCAGCCCACAGAACTACTATCAGAATGCGTCATCGCCTCCGCCATTTCAACCTCAGCAATCACCGTCCCCGCATAATCCATATCAAGCCCCTCCACAACAACCAGGCTTTGCGTCACAGCCACCATTCCAACACTCCCAACCACCAGCAGCATTCCAACCCCCTCCTCAGCAACAATTTCAATACGCTTCCCAGCAGCCACAACCTCCCCAACCTCCCCCTCAGCAATACCAGCAGGCATATACCCATGCACCGCAAGCCTTGCGTCAGGGCCCGTTCAAGACCGATGAGGAGTCGCAGATGGAGGCTACTAAGCATGCGAAGTGGGCTATCTCTGCACTAAACTTTGAAGATGTTGATACTGCAGTCAAACAACTTAGGCTGGCTCTTCGCGCGTTGGGCGCAAATTAGTCCACGACAGGACATTGTAGGATATGATTGATGAGATGTGCAAGTTTCTCCTGCAGAGTTGGAGTAGTGGCTGTATACCCAATATAGTTAGTATATAGATATAGTAGCGCGTGTACATTGCATACGATTTTTCCAAAGCGCATTTGGGGATCTCCATTCGTGGCGCACATGACTAAGCTGGTGCACGTGCCATGTCAATCCCCTGCCTGCACCTTGAACCTCGCGAACCATCATCCACGCGTCGGAGGCAGCGATATCACACAGTATGCCTCCGCCTCTGACATCTACTTTCTGTACCCTCTGACGCCCTACATTATGGCCCCGATGATCCCGTTCAATGCTTCGGAGATTACTGAGAAAGCTCGCCGAGACCTGCTTCTTCTGCTCGAGGGTGTAAGGTAATATCATCATCGCATTCTTCCGCCTTCACTGACTCCATCAACAGATAAGAGGGAAGAAAAACCTCGTCCTTGAGAAGGCGCTTGCGGGTACCTTGAACCTCTTGGTCAAGTTTTCGACGCTTCAAGAATATGGCGTTGATAAGCCATTCTTTCTCGAGAATGACAATGTCGATTCATCGCAGCGGAACGTGGTTTTTCTCATTCGAGGAGAGAAGGCGACAACAGTGACGGCTGTTGCTAGTAAGTCGAACTTGTGCTTCCTGTCATTTGTGATGGGATGGCCGTGACGACAATGGGCTCAAAAAGTAGGCTGGACAGATAGAACCCACTCTGCCTAGTCAGTCTTGAGCCCTAAAGCGAAAACAACTCGCGGCTTTTACAGTAGAAATTCGCTTGTGCTTCATCAAACGTTTCCTAGTCATCAGCTGCTAACATTCAATGTAGATCAAATCAAGCGGTTACGCCGAGAAAGCCAGACAGAGCATGAGTTCTCTATCTTCTGGGTGCCACGACGCACGTTAGTTTCTAACCAGCTTCTGGAAGAGGCGGGTGTGCTTGGAGAGGCGAGCGTGAGCGAATGGCCGCTCTTCTTTGTCCCGCTTGCGGATGACGTGTTGTCGCTGGAGCTTGACGATGCCGTCGAGGATCTCTATTTGGTACGAACAGCCTGTCTGTTATCTTTGACGTGCTGATGTTGTCTAGCGAAAAGATCCGACGTCAATATTCCTCGCAGCGAAAGCCCTCATGCTTCAGCAACAGAAGTATGGGCTCTTCCCTCGAATCCTTGGCAAAGGCGACAACGGCAAAAGGCTTGCCGATCTTCTTATTCGTATGCGCACCGAAGTCACCGCGGGCGAGGCTCCTGGTGGTACTGGTCCATCCTTCCTTGGGCTGACACCCAGCTCTATGATCGATAGTCTCATCATCATCGACCGTGAAGTAGACTTTCCCACGGTACTTCTAACTCAATTGACCTACGAAGGTCTCATTGATGAAGTCTTCAACATAGCTGCAAATCAAACCGAGGTGGATGCGTCAGTTGTCGGTGGAGCAGCTTCGCAGCCTGGACAAACCGGGTCTGCGTCGACCAGCTTGAAGCGAAAGGTTTTGATAGATCCGAAGGACCAACTGTACTCTACTTTGGGGGACTCCAACTTTGCCATTGTCGGGAACCTACTCAACAAGGCGGCACGGCGTCTGCAAAGCAGCACTGAACGAAACCAGCTAGCAGCGAAGACTACAGCAGAACTTCGCGAGTTTGTCGCCAAACTGCCCGGTTATCAGGCCGAGCAAGCTAGCCTGAAGTTGCACACTTCGCTTGCGGAAGAGATTATCAAGTTCACGCACGCCGATGTCTTCACGCGGTCGCTCGAGGTTCAGCAGAACATTATGTCAGGCATAGACCCGGCAACACAACATGAAACCATCACAGAGCTCATCAACCGGGACATTCCGCTGCCGACTATTCTACGCCTGCTCTGTCTCGAAAGCACAACGAATGCCGGGTTGCGCCACAAAGACTTGGAGATGTTCAAGCGCGCCGTGATCCAGGCGTACGGACCCCAGCACATCCTCACCCTCTCTTCGCTCGAAAAGATGAATCTCCTGCAACCCCGCGGCGGCTCAGGTCTTGGAGCTACGCCTGCTGCAAAGCCAGGCACAGTGACCAATTACACACCGCTGAGGAAGTCACTCCGGTTGTGGGACGACGAGGTCAACGAAACAGAGCCGAACGATATCTCATACACCTTTTCTGGTTATGCGCCTCTCTCGGTCCGCCTTGTTCAGTCCATCATCCAAAAGCAAACCCTCGCCAACATCATCAAGCCACCCTCCGATCCCCGCGCAGCAGCACAAGCGAATCCGCTGGCACAGGGTCTACGAATCTTTGATGATGCGACCAAGTATGTGAAGGGTGCCACGTTCGACGAGCGACAAGCAGGCGAAGAAAAGGCGCTCAAGGCGAGAAGCATGCTGAATGGCAGCCACAACGATGCGGCGAAGACGATAGTGGTATTCTACTTGGGAGGCGTAACGAGGGCGGAGATTTCTGCACTAAGATATATTGGGGGAAAATTAAAGGAGGTTGGTGGAGAGGGAAGAGGTAGTAGGATCGTCATTTGCTCGACAAACATGGTTCGGGGTAGTAGTTTGGTTGGGAGCGCAATCGAGGCGGGACGGTTCAAGGCATAGACCTCGTTGAGGTGAGAAGGCCTATGCCACGCATGATTACCCCACTAGTCCCACTTTCCTAGATCCATGTCATTGAGATAGTACGATAATATGTGTAGGACGATATTAGTCAAATTCGAGCGATCGTCGTGCTTGTATTCCCCAGCTCGCTGACCTTTCAATGCCTCACGGAACCCATCGGCCCACACCTACACCTTTCCTTCAAGCTCCTCCCTATCCCCCCCCTCCCTCCCCCCCAACCACCCTCTCATTCTCCAGCCTCACAATCCTCTTCGAGTTCTTCATCGCTACATCCGTACTCTTTGTCAACAACGCCGCCCCAATGGCCAACGCCCCAAACCCGATCGCGCTCAAATACGTCGTTCGGTATGCCTGCACATACGCTAGCTTGACCGCCATCTGCGTCGCGATCACTACCTCCTGCGTAATACCAGGGACAGCGGCGTACGCAGAAGCCGAGTTGGCAACTGCGGCTTTCATGAGGGCGGCCATGTTTGAGAAGCCAGGGGTCGCGGCGCGCACTTCGCCAGGGAGTTTTGAGGCGAAGGTGTTGTTGTTGATCGCGCTATAGATGGCGGTTGCTACGGAGCCGCCGAGGAGGCGGAAGGAACCTGCTAGACCGACGGCGCATCCACTATTCGCAATCAGCCTTATGCCATACAACCCTCTCCTTCCTCTCTATTGCGGCGACTTACATATCATCTTTGAACTCCTCACCCAACCCCAAACTAATCATCGCAAACGCCATAAGCTGCGGCAAACTAATGCTGATACTCAAGAAAGGCACCATGGCGATCGCTTGGACCCTGCTGTCGACGCCGAGGCTGGCGAGGGAGCCTATGAGCGCCGTCTCGATGGTCATGAGGGCGACCATCTGCCAGCGCTCATGGCCGAGCTTGGAGCACCCGAAGGCGAGGATTAGGCCGGCTGAGATGGAGCCGAGCGGGATGAGTTCGGCGTAGAGGCCTTGGATTATTTTGTTGGGGCCTGTGTAGAGGAGTTGGGATTGGCGGGGCCAGATCACGTTTAGGGAATCTGTTTTAGGCGTTAGAGATGGATTTGCGAATGGGGCTGGGGCTGAAGACGGATGGGAACAAGTCCACTAGAAGGCAAGACTCACAGTACAGCATCCCCCCAACAAAGCAAATAACATAAATCATAGTAACCTCCCTCCACTTCTTGAAGATCTTGGGCGGCATAATCGGCAGCGGTAGATCCGCATACGCCTCGTAGAACCCCAATGCTACCAGGCATAGGACACCAACGACCATGGGCGCGATGACGTGCGCATCGTTCCACGCGTACTGGCGGCCGCCATAGTTGATGCCGAGCAGGAAGAGCACGCATCCCGCGACGAAGAGGAAGAGCCCAATGTAGTCAATTTCTTTGATGAGCTGGGTTTTGGTCTTGCCATCGTTTTTGTGCTTGGTGGTGAAGGTGGGCGGGTAGTACGTGAAGAAGAGAACGATGGCGAAGAAGCCGTGGAAAGCGCACACTGGAAGACACCGTCAGCTTCCAATGTACTAGGTCAACAGCAGGATAAGGGCACTGACTGTACCAATACGCGCCCCTCCACCCAATCGCCGTCTTCGCAATGAACGCGTACGCAACGATAGGTCCACTCTGTGCAATCAGCCCCAGGAAGTCGAATACGCCAATCGCCCACATGCGGTACTTGTTCGGCACGATTTCCTGGCATGCTGCGTAGCCCATTTCTTGGAAGCCGGAGCCGAGGCCGAAGAGCACGCCTGATACGATCATTTGGTTGATGGAGTGGGCGGTGGCGCCGACGATGGTGCCTACGAAGCTGATACAGGCACCGCAGATCATGAAGTAGCGGCGGCCGAAAATGTCTGGGGTAGGTTAGTGGGTGGGATGGTGGAGTTGAGGATGATGGGCGAATGGGATGACGAACCTGAGAGACGGCCGCTGACGGAGATGAGGAATGAGGCACAGAGAGTCTGTGTGAGTGTCAGCCGCTGGGAGGGTGTTGTGAATTGGGAGTAGACGGAATGGTAGGAGGGAAGGGAAGACATACCCATGATACAGTGATCCAAGTGAAGTTCGGATCCGGGCCTAAATCGGCATTGATGTAGCTCAGTGTTGTTGACGGAATGAGGAGTGTGAGCACATAGGCGTTGTACTGCGACGCAAGGGCCTATAGAACTCGTCAGCTTCGTCATCCAATGTCTGATTGGAGTCAGCAGATCGTACCAGAAAAGCCAGAATAGTCTGCATATTCATCCGCGGCTCCATCTCAGCAGCGTCACACTCGACGTTGCCGGAGCCGGCAATGTCCTCCACATGCACGGCTTGCGCAGCTTCCTTCTCCGCCATGAGGTCGATCTCGTTGCGTGGGGAGCCAGTCATCGTAGAAGAGGGTAGCTGCAGCTCTCAAGATGGCGGGACACGAACTGAAGCAAAAGACGAAAGAGGGATGAAGCTATGCAGCGACCCCTGAAGATCCAGAATCCGTGGTCACTACACCTCGCTCAAGCAGCCGTATATATACCAGCCTTCCAAAATCCAGGCAATCATTCACCCCTGGCCCCCTTCAGGAGTACCAAGTCGGGTAACGAGCTCCATCTTGGATGTACCCCACACAGGCCCTTGTTGTAGATGCTAGTCCCTTCCTTTTACCAGGGACTCGATGATAATAAGATAACCTGGGGTTAAGCTCAGCGTGACGTCCGGGGTTGTAGTATAGCTGGGTGTGTGACCGCTGGGTCAAGGAACTAGGGTCGGAAGTTGATATCCATCGTTGGGATCACCCTGTGGGAGGGATCATCAAGCACGACGTCCTGGGTAGGCTGACCGCGCATACTTGGTTTTCTGGCCTACCCCATGGAGCCGCATTAGTCCAACAGTTCATTCCATACCCGTGGTGCCGGAAGTTACCCTGGAAGATCGATTTCCGGATGATGCTAGACCGTTTCTGGTAGCTCTAGCGAGCAGGACTGAGATGGGAAATGAAAGCTCGAGGCCCGCGGAGGAGAGGGCGGAAGCATGCTTGCCGCACAATGTAGATCAATGGATAACACTTAGAATTGTGAGATGCACAGATCTTACCTCCTCCTCAGGGCTCAAGGAAGCGATCCACCAACTTATCCCTCCATTAAGACTTGCTCAAAACAAGGTCTCCACCCCCTTAACCACCAACCCCTTCTCCCCCTCAGTCTTACTCTTAACATCCACCATCACGCCCTCCTCCGCACCCCTATAGTACCAAACTACACTCACCCCCTCCGACCCCAACCCCCCTAAATCCACACTAACCTCCTTCCTCTCTTTATCCGCCTTCATAGTAATTACGTACTCCTCTCCTTCCGCCCCTTCCCCATCATAGTACGTGAATGCCGAAACCGGCACATCATACGAAGGAAACAATTCAATCCTCAGCTCCTGCTTCCAGTCCTCGACCCATTTCGCATTGCCCTGATATACATCGCCGCGGGGAATGATAGCGCCTTGCGTCACGAAGACAGGGGAGGATATAAGTGGGGTGGTTATGTTGGCTGTGCTGCCGGCGGTGTAGACAGCTTCTTTGGAGAAGTACTCGAGGTATGATTTCGATGGGCCGACGGGGAAGTACACGCTGCGAGTATTTCCAGTGGCTACAATCGGCGCGACGAGGAATTCCTCGCCGAAGAAATAACTGTCTGCGACCTCCCAGACCTTCTCATCGTTCGGTGCTTCCAGAAATAGTGCGCGGATGATAGGCAGCCCGGTCCTCGAGGCAACGTAGGCGTAGGATTTGATGTATGGCGTGAGATCGGCGTGAAGATTGGCAGTCTGCTTCATGATCGCCATCGTAGAAGTATTCGCGTACGGCGGATACCACGGCGTATGATTCGTGCCGAGCATGAGTTCGTACACGGGCGAGAAGGCGGAGAACCACATCCATCGAGCCCAGACCTCCGGCGTAGGTGTGAGGACACCTTCGCGCGTATACCCGCCTGTATCACTGCCCCAGATGGGGAATGCGACGAGGCCGGCACGAATACCGGAGGCAACCGTGTACGCTAGACCCGTAAAGTTGGCGTGCGCATCGCCGTTCCAGATGTGCGTTTTCGCACGGGACCGGTCGACAGCGCTGCGGGCGAAGGTGAAGAAGTTTGACTCGCCGAATTCTTCGACCATGGTGCCGTATGCGATGTCGATGAAGAGCGCCATTTGCTCGTTTTGTACGTAGTCTGGCATTTCGCCTTCCTCGCCGCGATCAATCTTATAGCCCTTCACTCCAACGCTCGGGAAGTAGGATAGCTGCTCCTCGAAGTAGTCATACGCCTCCGGAATCGAGAGGTTAAGCGCTTCGCCCAGCCCGCCGACGGGATGGTTGTCGGGAAACAACCAACCCTTGGGTGAGCTCTCGTTGAACAGCTTAGACCCCCTTTGTGCCCGATTCGCAATCCAAACCTGAAAATCTAAACCCCAATCCGTCAAGTTCTGTATGAATCCCTCCGGGTCGGGATACTGCACAGGATCGAAGTCGAAATTACCCCAGCTGCGATTCCCACTTCCGTATGGACGGTCCGCAAACGAGCTCGTCGCCCTGATCCTCTCGGCGTATAAATGGTTAACCACATCCTGGATATTCTCCTGCGCATTTGATACTGAGCCGTGGAAATCCTGCGTAAAATCATCGCTCCAGAATGTCGGACCCAATCCACTCGTTGGCGGGATCTCGCTGCGCGCTGAGAGGGCGGTGTACTGCTCAATCACGCTCTTCAACTCGCCCGTCTTCTCCGGCAGAATGATGTAGTATACTAGGCTGGAGCTGTTGAAAACGAACCCCACCTCCCCAGGCGTCCGGAAGTCATAATTTCCCATCTTCAAGGTATCTGTATAAACCCCATACCCGGATGATGTGAGGAAAAACGGTGCGCGCGCATTACTCCAATTGATGCCCACATTATTGCCTACGCCTTTCAAGTCGAACGAGACATTTTTGTTATCGACACGTCCGTTGAATGGATACTCCCAAACGCCGTAGAAATGGGTGGATGGGGAGGCGGTGGAGAAGCGGGCGCCGTGGAAGGCACTGCTGGTGTTGAGTGTAACTTTCGCGACGGTGGGCGTGAGGAAGGTGTATGTGAGGCCAGTGGTGTTGGTCTTGAGCGAGACGACGGTAGTGTTGGATGAGCCGGAGAGAATGGCGGAGTTGTTGACTAGGGTTTTATTTCCGTCCGTGATTAGTAGGCCGGAGGATGGGTTAAGTTTGATTTCGTATTCGCAGAGCGCCGATGAGACCAAAGCGCTCAGGCTTAGGACGGCGCAAAGTCGCACCATGGCTGCGATTTAATTGACCGCGTCAGAAAAAGCCAGAGCTAAAAGAACCTACAGATCCGAGCAGCCCACCTCCACGAAGCCCACCTCCATCTTATACGGCCCTGTTCCTGATCACCGACAGACAATGGCTGCGGTTCATTAATATACCGATACAACGAGTTTTGCCCCGGGACGACGCCTTGATCGTCAGAGTTTAGGACTAATTCGCGAAGCTTTTCAAAGTAATTCTTCCGTAGCGCCCGGCGCTTGCGAACAATGTCCACAACATAGCGCCATGTTCTGCGGAGGGCGGAGACGGAGTGAGTGGTATTCCCCACATTAAGTGCGGAGGTCGGAGAGTGACGTTATCCATAGGCGCGGGTCTAGGCTAAATGCAAGTCGATCTTGGAACTCTCCAACAACCTTTTGCACCTAAATTTCTGCCTGCATGAATATGCTATAGAAAATGTGAAGACGATGAGAAGTGAGAATGAGGGAGGACTACTCTTTTGGAAGTAAGGCTCGACATCGATCGTGAATGATTCAATTTCCCGTTCCGCTCCATCTATCTCTATCCCTCGGCGGCTGTTTTGCAAGACATGAATTTAGACTCCGGCCGTCACATCAGTCAATCGCATTCGTCAGATCAGGGGCATGAAGTACCGAATACACACACAATACTTTTCCTCATCCATATGCCGAAGAAAAACCGTAGGGAAAAGGTGTCTGAAGGCGCCAAAAGGAGGAAACGCGAACACCATGTCTATCAAAATGCCGCAAGAAGAAAGACTCCTCCTTCAGCACCGCGTCCGCAATTCGCAGTTTGGGTATACTACGCCTGCGGTTATCCTCCCCTCCAACGTGTAGGTATGACATTTAGCGGGTGGAGAAGGCCTTGGTGACCACGCGCTTCAGGGCAAGCTCCTTCTTCTTGAGGTCATCGGCACCAGCATCCTCAATTTCAAGCTGGGCCATGGCATCGCTGAGGGCAGACTCAATCTTCTCCTTCTGTCCACGCTTGAGCCTCATAGCGGTGGTTGGGTCGGAGACCATCTCCTCGACACGGGAGATGTACGACTCAAGTTGTTGCCGAGACTCGAACTTCTTGCTGAAAGCCTCGTCGCTGCTCTTGAACTTGGCGGCGTCTGGAGCACATTAATAACTGCGTGGGGCTGGGCAAATAGAAGGACTTACCGTCAATCATAGTCTCGATCTCGGTGGATGAGAGCTTGCCAACGGCATTGGAGATGGTGATGTTGGCGCTGCGACCGGAAGTCTTTTCGGTAGCGGTGACCTTGAGGATACCGTTGACATCGACCTCGAAGACGACCTCGAGGACGGCGTCACCAGCCTTCATAGGGGGGATGGGAGCAAGAGTGAATTCACCGAGGGAGGTGTTATCCTCGCAGTTGACACGCTCACCCTGGAACACAGGGAATTGAACCTGTTGCCATCAGTAACCTGGAATGCCAAGTAAAGTGGGGGAAAAATTACAGTTTGCTGGTTGTCGGCAACCGTGGTGAATGTCCTAAACCGATTGTCAGCAAAGCTCATCCAGAAGTGTGTCAATACGTGGTCACTCGGAGAAGGCGGCTATCTTGCAAAAGCCTGACGCCTTCAAAGATGCCAACCAATGTGTATCCACATGAAAAATGGAAAACCTGAAAAGTTTTCACGAACCTCTGTATAGCGGTTAGCGTCGAACAATGAACACCAAAAGATACTACTGACTTTTTTGATGGTTGGGACCGTCTGTCCACGGGGAACGACAGGGGCAAAAATGTTGCCCTCCATGGCAACACCAAGGGAAAGGGGAACGACATCAAGGAGGAGGAGGTCGGCGGTGTCGGCGGAAGTGGCCTTGCCGGAGAGAATACCGGCCTGTACGGCGGCACCGTAGGCAACAGCCTCATCGGGGTTGATGCTCTTCTCGAGCTTCTTGCCGTTGAAGAAGTCGCTGAGGAGCTTCTGTATCCTAGGAATACGGGTGGAGCCACCAACGAGCACAATTTCGTCAACCTTGTCCTTGCCAATGTTGGCATCCTTCAAGACCTGCTCAACAGGCTGGAGAGTGCCCGAGAATGCCTTGGCGTTCAAGTCCTCAAAACGGGCACGGGTGATGTTGGCGTTGAAGTCCTCGCCATCGAACAGCGAGTCGATTTCAACAGTGGTCTGGGTAGCGTTGGAGAGCGTTCGCTTGGCACGCTCGCAAGCAGTCCGGAGACGACGAAGGGCACGCGCATCGCCGGACAAGTCCTTCTTCGTTTTCTTGGTGAATTCTTTCTTGAAGTGGTCAAGAAGATTGGTATCAAAGTCCTGGCCACCCAAATGAGTGTCACCAGCGGTGGCCTTCACGGTGAAGACACCGCCCTGGATGTGCAACAGAGACACATCGAAAGTACCACCACCCAAGTCGTAGATGAGCACATTCCTCTCCTTCTCCGACTTTCCGGAACCGAGACCGTAGGCGATAGCGGCGGCGGTAGGCTCGTTGATGATGCGGAGAACGTTGAGACCGGCGATGGCACCAGCGTCCTTGGTGGCTTGACGCTGGTTGTCGTTGAAGTAGGCGGGCACGGTAATGACAGCCTTCTCAACCTTCTTGCCGAGCTTGACCTCAGCAACTTCTTTCATCTGTCGGCCGGTTAACGAATGCAAATTTTGTCGCCGCTTTTCGGGCAAGTCTCACCTTGCCGAGGACCATGGCAGAAATTTCCTGGGGCGAGAAAGTCTTGGTCTCGCCCAAGTACTGGACCTGGACCATGGGGCTGCCGCCCTGGTCGGTGACCTTGAAGGGCCACGACTGGATATCCTTCTTGACCGTCTCGTCCTCGAATCGGCGACCAATCAAACGCCTTGGAAAGTCAGCTCCGCGAATGGTACTGCGCGCTCAGAAAACTCACTTGATGTCGAAGATGGTGTTCTCCGGGTTCATGGCGGCTTGATTCTTTGCAGCCTCACCGATCAAGCGCTCCTCGCTCGTGAACGAGACGAAGGAGGGAGTGGTAAAGCTACCCTGCTCGTTGGCAACTGCGCGCATGCATTAGACCACGGCCAACTCAGCGGTACGAGTGCGCGGGACATACTGATCTCGACATTGGTGCCCTCGTAGTTGGCGACACAAGAGTAGGTCGTGCCTAGCGGTGTGGGTTAGCAAAATTCTGTGGGTGGCAGGAGATGGGACTTGCGCACCAAGATCGATGCCAATGGCACCTTCGTAAACTTCTTCAGCCATGGTCAGGATTGTTCTGGGTTGTAGAGAAGAGGGTGGGGTGGAGAGGATGTGGTGCAGAGGCGGTGGAGGGACGACTTTTTTACGCTGCGAGCGAGGCTAACGATTTTGAACGCCAAGAGTAAAATCTTGGCGCCGCTAATCGATAACTTTGATTGCTTCAGCCGAGGGGCTCAGATGCCGTTGGCAACGGTCATTTGTGCTTTTCTTAGAAGTATTCTAACGTGAAGGAGAAACTGCTGTTGGAGCATGGTGTATACACATGACATTGCTGTCCCGGATGTATACCATACTAAATGCAGAAGCATACATCCAGCCTCCACGTAATTCCTCCGTTTCTCGCGTGTTGGAGTATACTCGAGGAACACGGCCAACGACGAGAGCGCTCCGGGGTAGCCAACTGTAGAGTCTAGAAAGAACGGAAATACAGATATCAAGACTTAGTGACACAAAACCATCCTCGCATGCTCCGCCACCGGGAAAGACAGCAACGCCGTAACCCCGTCCGGGGTCCACGCTGCCAGTCCTCCAAATATCAAAACGCCGTATTCCAAGCCATGCAATGCGTAACTTCAAACAAGTCGTACAGTCCTTTGTATTCCCTCCTGGAGACCAGCACTGCCGCATCGTGCATCCCACTGCTCACACTTGATTATCGTGAAAGATAAAGTTGATATCTCTCGGCCTCAACCTGTTGTTCCTGACGAAATTGTCGTCGCCCTCTGGTCGCTCCTTCTTCGTATTGCTCGTGAGCATGGACTGCAGACTCACGCAGACTGACTCGACGTTGTGCACGGGGGACCAGCCCTGGCGGTCGAGCAGGTCGAGGCATATGATGCCGTTGGAGTAGATGTGCGGGTGCCAGGGGATGGGGTGGGTTTCGTCGCGAACAAAGACCACTTCAGGGGCCTGAGAAAGGCGCGTTAGCGATTGCATGAGGGATGACGAAGTGCGATCGACGGGAATCTAGTAGGAATAGGAAATGTGCATAGCCTACCTCGATAGGATAGCTCTGGCTGAACGTAAACTTCAGCCGATACACCTCCCCCACATAAATTGGGTTGTTGTCCACCACGCGAATGTCCATGATCCATTCTTGCAGGTCGTCGGCCTTGACGAGCGTGATGCCGGGCGGGAGCTTGTCGTGGAGCTACACCAAACGTCAGTCCGCTTTCTGCTGCTACCACCAGACTCGGGCTCAGTGTACCTTCTGGAGCTCCTGTGGTACTTGTTAGCCTTGTGATTTGCCAGAAAAAGCAAAGAGCTGGACTGACCTTCGCGAGCCTCTTTGAAGCAAACATGTTGCTAGCCTTTCTTCCTTACTGCTTCGACAGCGTCGAGACAGCTATGCAAAACCACTTCTTTCCACAAGTGTGTTCTAGTCGTTCGTGGTAGTATTCGGAAGCGTAGGGCGGTTGGAACGGGGGTGCGAGGAGCTGGCAGCGTCAAGCGGGGCACTGTTGTTTGCTCGGAATCGGAACGGAAGTCGCGACTTTCACAGCGTGCTTTTCACAGATCAATAAAAAGAAGAGCGGTAGGAGAACGACTGCCTAGGTGCAATAGCCTATGTGCGGCTGTTTCAGTCCGCGCTGTGACACCTCGCGCTATTCCTTGCTTAAGCTCCAGGTCGTAGGCGGTCGTCGGTGGCCCTGGCCAGAAGCTCCACCTTTACACGTGATAGCGGGTCGACAAACGGCACCCCTGAGGTAGCTGCCTATTCGCGAGGGCATAGTTCTTCTACCTCAGGCAAGTAATCGCAGACATGCACAGATTCACCAAATGAGAAACGGGTGAACTAGATTGCTCGTGAATCTCAAGTACGTCATCGCAACCGTCATAACAGACGCGCAATGAACATTCTCGGAAACCGAATATTGGTAAGGGTGTGAAGTCTTTCAAATATCTACGATGAAGAAGCTCCATCCTGCGCCTAGCAGAAGCCTTTTGCCCTCCTAACACTATACATATGAAGTCCCAGAACCGAATCCAATCCAATACAGACCGTACATATGCCAAAAGAAACCTGAGCTGAAAAGGGATGTGCCGTGGATGGCAACGTCGCTGTAAGAGACACGCTCGCTGAACCAACATTAAGAATAAAACGCGCCCTTCTGGAAACTCTCGACGCCCATGTCCCCGGCCTTTCCGTCGACCTTTGGTCCGTTCATGGTGGGTTGGGCCGTCATTGTCGCCGTTCGGCTGCCTGTCGCACTCGCTGTCGCACTGCTCGTCATTGTTTGCGCGCGGGATCCTGATGTGCTCCCAGCTGTTATCTGGGCAGGCTTGCGTTGGATGGTTTCCAAATACACGCCAGGCAGATAGCCCATTCTGCCGTCCCGCGATCTGCACCTCCACCATTCCGAGGCGTACCCCATGGGGTCTGATTTGCTCAATACGGCCACCATATCGCCCTTTTTCACAGACAGATCCAGACCTTGCACCGCCGCATTGTTATCGGGGGTGAAGTCGTACAGCACGCGACAGAATTCGAGCTTGTTGGGGTCGAGGGGCTCGCCGTATGCTTGGGGGTTCTCCGCCATCCTCCGTTTCTCTTCCTCTTCTTGTGATCGCGCAAGCGCCTTGATGAGCTTGCCCATTAGATACGGCAGTCCGAACACGGCTACCATGAACATGATGAAGGGCTTCTTGGAGGGCTTAGCAGCAGCCGGTGATCCGTCGGGCGCGCGGCCGTTGAATGCGGCGAAGCTTGCGGGTGTCAGTTCTCCCGCTACAGCAGGCAGAGGCCGACCTGTGAGTTTTGCAATGGCCGTCCGTATCCACCGCATCAGGGTGAAGATGCCTAGGACGGATCCCAGTGTTTGTCGGAGATTTCCAAACTGTTCTGCCACGGATACCATTGCTATGCATGCGTTATAAGCATTGTTCTGCAGGTCGAAGTTGGAGCCAACTTACCGAAGAATGATGAGTGCGTTGCCATATATGTGCTCTCAAGCATCTGCGCGAAACCACCGAAAGCACCCACGATGCCCTCGATCAGCTGGAAGGTCGTCTGTGTACTCTGGCTGAACGACTGCGTGAGGCTCATGTTGTTTGGGTCCCCAGGCATGCCGCCCATCCCCCCGTACATGCCTCCCATTCCCATGCCCATGCCCATGCCACCCATGCCACCGTACATGCCCCCATAGCCTCCGCCGTACATGGATCCGTAGCCACCGCCCATCCGCGAATACGGCGACGAGTAGCTGTTCATGCCTCCTCCGTATCCTCCTCCATAGCTGCTGTACGGCGAGTTGTATCGGTTCGCATTCATATTCGAGTAGTTGGAGGCATTCCTGTTGGCGACCGAGCTGAGCGCATTCGGTAGTTCAGGGAGTGGAGGGGGATTTGATGTTGATGTGGCTGATGATGTCGCGGGTTGTGCTGCCGCTGTTCCTGTTAGACCTGTTGAGCGGTTAGCCATGTAGACCTTCGCTGACGCTTGCGCGACCCAGACTCACCAACCGAGGCACTGGTTGCGCCTCCGCTCCGTTCCCATGGCTTCGGCGGCGAGGGTGTAGCCATCTCCTCTCTGCGTGTGCTGTGCCAACTCACCGCACCGTCATCAGGGAGCGAGCTTGCCGTCGGTGGGTGTGCAGCGTAAAAGTTTGGGCGGCGGGCGACGTCAAGTGGCTGGCAGGTGCCGACGCGAGTTTGCGTTTGCGGGGTTCGCCGGGGGCGATAAAGTACGGCGCGGTTCCGCAGCAACAAATACCACGCACGGTGAGACGACGGCCTGCGCAACGAATGTGCGTATCTGGGATGTGTGAAGAGAGAGAGAGAGTCGTAAAGCTGCGCATGCATGAGGATCGTCTTCGCCCTCGGCGCAGGTGGACGGCGTGCACAGTCCGAGTTCGCGGCCAACCTCGGTTTCTTTTGCCGCCAAAGGAAATCACAAGCCTTCACCCATGCCGAGCTAGCCACGAGCGCCTCCGCCGATTGCACGAACCGGTTGGCCTTGCGCCTGATGTAATATGGTCGAAGCTATCGCCACCTCAGGGTCTAGGCTGTTCATTCTTTGTGAGATTCTGTGGAGGTGAAGTCTGCGCGAGTACACACTCTCCAAGACCTTGAGATGAGGGCCTCTGGTCTATCAGCGTTCGCTACCCCAGTTCATGCACGACATCTAGACAAGGAAATCTAGCCCGGTTTCATCCCGTCAACCCTCACCGGTGCGCCTTTGACGCAAAATATTCATGCTCGAACAACATGCGGTAACCAAGGGTGGCAGTGGAAATATGTATGTATCTATATTAACCTAACAGCTGTTCCGTGCTGCGAATGAGCCCACATGACACCAACATAGGTACATCCAAAAGCGTCCAAACCCCACAAACTAGGTGCATCCCTCCTAATCGCCAATGGCAAACAACGAATGAAAGTTGTCCTTCGGATCATATTTCAAAATGTCCTCAATCTGCTGCGCCGTCACTCCTTCCGAAAAGTCGAAGTTGTCGTTCAACACCCTTGCCGTGATGTTCCAATCATGAAAGACGACGACGAACTTGAGCATCCTTCCGACGGGCCTCACAAAGTAATTCGAGTCTCCGCCTTCAAGGTTGCCTTGTCGGTGGATCGTCGACTTGGCCCTCATCTCGCCTCGACCGAGCACTTCGAATGCGTCAAACTCGCCGCAGCCAGTGGACCAACACGAACAGGGAATGTTGTTGCGGTCGTTGCCGTATTGCAGGATACGTGGGATGGCGGCGTTGAGGAACCACCAGGCTGGTGCGTCAGACAGCATACCTTGGTCATTGCCGTAGTTGTCGTAATGGTCCATCTGGAATTCTATGAAGAATGCTTTGGAAGGGCCGTCCCAGCCATCTGAGACTATCAGTAAGACATACCACTTCGAAAATATGCACGGTGTTGGGACGGTACTTACAATGCGCAGTAGCATCCGGCCTCGCGTACTCACAGTTCCCATCGCATACCTTGTCTGTGAAGACCGCGATTTCGCGCTCCGAGGTTTCGAGCGTGCCCGAGAAGGGCGTACGTTGAGAGGCAACTTTGCTGCCGTCGCCGATTACGTAGCCTAGGGAATTGCCAAAGGCGCTGTGCACGTGTCAACAACGTCGAAAAGCGCATTGCATGCTACTATAGCTTACTAGTCAAAGGTGCCGGACTTCTGTGGATCCCCGAGGTTGGCGAGGAAGGCGAAGCCAGTCGCTGCTGCTGGGGCTGCAGATGTATAGTACGCCACCCGTTCCCACGTGCAAGGCGTAGCCTTTTTGACGTCGTCGGAGGGACGAAGGGGCTGCGGAATGGGCGTGGTAGCTGGTGTGTAAGTGGAACTTTCGACTGGTGTTTGCTCGCCACGTTTCAAGGGCAGGACTTGGGTCGTCATCATCCCTTCAGAAGGGTAGCTAGAACATGGAGATGATGACGGTGGCGGGGCATCGGCGCTCGATATCCTGGTCTCGAGTGTTGTCTGACATGGGCACGAAGGGTCGTGCAATGTGGAGTTGGCCAGAAGTTCGCCTGTCGGTGCGATTCCGGCAGACGTGGAACTCTTTGGACAGATTGTGGTTGTGTCACGAACAGTAGTCGTCAACGCAGGCTGAGTGTGTGTCGCTGCAGGAGGCGGAGAGGGAATAGCTGGAGCGGGCGCAGGTGGTGGAGGAGGTGGAGCCACAGGTGCAGGCACAAGTGCTGGCGCAGAAGGTGCTGGCGGCGGAGGTGGAGCGACACCACACGTGCTGCCCGACGTATGAACAGTTATAGTGACCGTAGGTGTGTGCTCGCAGATCCAGCGCTTCTCCAAGGTTGTCGTTGAACCCAGGACCTCTACCTCAGTTGCATCAGCCTCCTCTGACGGCGGCTCCGCTTTCCGCTCGTTGTTCTCGAATTTGGTATTGCTTCGCTTCGAGATGGAGAAGTCGGGCAGCTTGTACACTGCGAGCTTAGAGACGTTCATTGGTCCTCGTAGATGCATCGAAAGCTGCGGGGCTCCATTAGCATTCTCGTAGACCTCAACATGACCTTATTCCAGGTACTTCTCCAATCAATGGTGTCAACTGGCTGACGCCCGAGTAGGCAACAGGCTCGTGCTCGCAGAGTCCCGTCTTGGGATTGACGCGTGTTGTCCGATTGTACTCTCCGGGCTGACTGATGTTCTTGTAGGTGATGGCCATGACTTCAGAGCAGTACCAATTGCCATCGTCCGAAAGCGTCTGTGTCCCACGGCAAAGTTGTGCTGCTGTTTTGCTGAGAGCGAGGTGTGGGAGGAGGGTCAGAATGCTGAACACTTGATAGATCATATTGAGTAAGCGCAGGTGGTTGTTAGAGGCGTATGTATCGTGTGCAACGTAGGATGTAGAGTAGAACATGCGCCGAAAGAGAAACCGTGGGCGCAGAATTGATTGAAGTAGTAAAGTTCGATATCTGAGTGCCAGGAGGGGAGATCATGTAGAATGGCTATCACAACCCAGTAGCTTTCTCCAAACGACCGGTTGAGCCTGCGCCTGCGGCATATCGCGGAGTACAGAGCCCCTTCCTTCGGCTGACCCTTCGAGCTAGTACGATCATCAAATATTGGTGGAAAACGGTAGCATCTACGTATACGTGAAAGTCAACATCAGCACCTGAGATAGGTCAGCAGATACCCATCAATGCTGAAATGACAGTAGGACTGAGATTGAGCAAGGTTTCAGAAGTCCGTTGAGATCATCGCCAATGAATTGGCTAGCAGTAGAGGTACCAGAAAATAAAGTAGTTGGAAATATTCATCATTGCATGAGGGAGCGAGGAGGCTTTCACGTACCATTGCTTGGGTGCAAGACTCCCGTTGAGAGTACCTAAAGGTTGTCGATTAGTTTGACCGAAGCTAGACCTTCAAAGTTATAGCTGAAGCCATTCGTCGTCGCGACCGTGTCCCTTTACGAGCCGCGAACTGGGAGGTGAGGAAGCCGAAGTCAAGGTTCGCCGAAATTTCATCAGGCTTCTCCGCCAAGCATGCACGGACCTCCTTCGCTTAGAGGAAATTCGCACACACGGAGCGCCGACCAGCTCACGACTTCAATCTCCAACCGCCTCTGACTCCCACCACCGCCGTCGCATAACATCAAGATGGGTCGTCTTCACAGCAATGGAAAGGGCATATCGGCATCGGCCATCCCATACTCGCGCACCGCTCCCCCGTGGCTCAAGACCACTCCCGAGCAGGTCGTTGAACAGATCGGCAAGCTCGCGAAGAAGGGTGCCACTCCCTCCCAGTAAGGATACAGCTGAACCGCGTTCGCGCCGGGATACTGACGGTGTGTAGGATTGGTGAAGTCCTCCGTGACTCCCACGGTATCGCGCAGGTCAAGGTCGTGACCGGAAACAAAATCCTCCGCATCCTCAAGTCGCACGGTATGATTGCCTGTCCGAGTTGAAGCGCATGTCAACAGCAGCTCTGCTACCGGGCATCTGCCGCGCTATATAAATCTGCCTCTGTTGGTTCATTGCTGACAGAGAGCCATTAGGCCTCGCTCCTGAGATCCCTGAGGACCTCTACATGCTCATCAAGAAGGCCGTTGCCGTCCGCAAGCACTTGTCGACCAACCGCAAGGACAAGGACAGCAAGTTGTATGTATTTCGAAGAGATCGCAAGGGATAGGTGCTGACACTTGTAGCCGCCTCATTCTTATCGAGTCCCGTATCCACCGCCTCTCCCGCTACTACAAGACCGTCGGTGTCCTCCCCCCTACCTGGAGGTACGAGAGCGCTACTGCCTCCACCCTTGTCGCATAGAGGAACGTAGGTTGATGTGGGGTGGTGGCTGGGAAAATACTCTATTGGAGTTCACGGATGCATGGATGCTTCATGGGCTATATAACCACTTTCGAGACGGACATGATCTGCAATAAATGAAAAGCGTCACATATAAAAACTGGTTTTGCGTTTGGTGCTCTCGGCCATGTGCAACTGTGTGTCGTGCAGGTGCAAATATCACGCATTGTCTGTTACAAAGGGTATCTCTCATGCCTTGATGCACCCCGCAGCCGGGCAATAATTTTTGAACGCCGTCCATGCGCCCATTTCTGTGCTATGTTTCCTTCTGCATCCCGCCCTTATTCTGATATATTGATAATTACCTCCACTGTGATCCTTGACGACCTTCATTGTGCCTATTCATCACCCCTCAATCTCGACACTCTTCTGGGCCAGAAACTCACTCAACCACTTTAACGGTTTCTCCGGCCTGCAAACTATTAGTCCTCTTGTCTGATGTCGGCTCTTACGCTATTTGTTGAATGTGTTGCACTTACTCATTTGTCGCAAGATGCTTCATCGCCTCTAACAAATGTGGTGTGACATTCTGGTTCAGGTATACTCTCGTTGGACTGCCGTGGGGATTCGCGTGTGTAGGCGCTTGCTGTGGCCCGCTGCTAGGGTGGGGCGAGTTGCGCGTAGGTGTGGGTGTGGGCGCGGCAACGGGTGTGACCGGCGCAGCTTGGGGTGTTGGCTATGCGAAGATCAGTACACGCCTAGTAGTAAAGGACGTGAGAAGCTTACTTCAGTCTTTATGGGTTGCGAATCTGTCATTTCTACATCTGTGCTTGTCGCTGTGGTGCCGTTTGGTATGAGTGTGGATATGGACGTGAGCTCTGGATCCACGTTTTGGGGACTCGGAGTGGGAACGGGATCGGCCATTATGGGGTCTTTGTGATGGTTCTGAGGTCGGCTGAGGATTTGACGCGGGAGAAGACGCGTATTTTGTTGTTTGCGTATGATATTGGAGGCAGACAATGTGGTGACGAGAGGTTGCGGGCTGCGAGCTTGGAGTTTGATGTTCGGTGATGGGTCGGAGATTGCGGGATAGTTCCGGTGGTGAGCTACCATATGCACTTTGAGTAATTTGATCTCGAACGTTTTCCATATTACGATGAAGAAAGTGGCAATCTAGAGTTAGGGCTGTTTTTTATCTAAAGCTTTTCTATATCGTTCCATATACAAATGACCCTGTCGCCGATGTCTTCCCACTTTGCTGCCACGAATAACAATCCTTGGGATATTGGAGAGATAGAGTCTGTGAGTGTTTGCAACAAAACAATCGTATGTAGCACAGACAATTCCAAATCCCCACCCGCCTTGTCTGTGACGCACTGGCGTGTTATTGCTTGGTCAGTAAACCCGCCGGATCAATTATATTCCGGTAGCGCGGCCGCCCATGGTCCGCGCGCAGCCCGCTGCACCTCAAACTTTATTCATCCCCTCGACCTTCCCTCGCCCTCACCAAGCACACGCACGACATCGCCAACCTGCAGCACCATGGCCGGCCCGCGCGCAGGAAAGAAGTCAGCGGCCAATGGCTCCGCCGGTGAAAACACGTCGAGCAAGCAGTCGCTCTCGGAGGCCTTCGACAAGGATCTGTACGACGGTAACAACGGAGTCGACAAGTATGCCGGTTACAACATGTCCATCGCCGTCAACGAGGACGAGGACATGGAAGATGCAGGCGAGATCAATGGTCGGCGTCTGGTCGGACAGTATACCGCATCCAAGGATATGCTGAACGAGTTCGCGCACGGCGACACCGCGGAGGACGACATGCTGCAGAGCCGCGAGCAGCAGGCGCAGATTCAGAATCGCGAGACCGAATACCAGCGACGACGATTCGACCGCCAGATGTCCCCCGATCGCACCGACGGTCAATCATACAAGGATGTCATGAAGCAGCGCGATCTCGAGCGCGAGGAAGCTCGCGTCAACCGGCTCATAGAGGAGCGCGAGAGGAATGGGAATGAGGTCCTAGATCACAAGCCTACCCTCAAAGATGGCAACGATGATTTATCCCAAGTCACCGGTGACAAGACGCCGCCGATGAAGAAGCGCAAGCGCCGCCGGTGGGATGAGAACGGCGAGGCGGAGCCCGCTCAGATCGAGGAGGCAGGGGAGGAACCAGCTACGAAAAAGACGTCGCGGTGGTCGCCAGAGTCTAAAGAGAAGGCCGAGGAGAAGGCTGTAGAACCCGCCACAGCACCCGCCCCTGCAGAGCCCCCGAAATCGCGCTGGGACACCACTGCTCTACCGTCTGCTGTCGCAACCCCCGCACCCGTTGCGAATGGCGCCCGCACCCCTGCACCTATTAGCTTCGCTTTCGGAACCGACATTTCTGCCCGTAACGCTCCTCTCTCAGACGAGCAGCTAGATATGATGCTCCCGTCTGAGGGGTACAAGATCCTCGACCCGCCGCCGGGCCACGAGCCAGTCCGGAGGCCAGTCGGTGTGCCCACACTACCAACCGGTTATCAGGGCTATTTGGTTCCCGAACAAGACAGCAGCCTTGCAATGATGGGCAAGCAGCTGCCAACCGAGATACCCGGTGTTGGTGACCTGCAATTCTTCAAAAACGAGGATATGAAGTACTTCGGCAAGCTCACGGACGGCGCTGACGAGAACGAGATGTCCGTGGAGGAGCTCAAGGAGCGGAAGATCATGAGGCTGCTCCTTAAAGTAAAGAACGGTACACCACCTATGCGCAAGACAGCGCTACGACAGCTTACGGACAACGCTCGACAATTTGGCCCCGCTGCCTTATTCAATCAGATCCTCCCTCTGTTAATGGAACGCACCCTGGAGGACCAGGAGCGCCATTTGCTCGTCAAAGTCATTGACCGCGTCCTTTACAAACTGGATGACCTCGTTCGACCCTACGTACACAAGATATTGGTCGTTATCGAACCTCTCCTGATTGATCAGGATTATTACGCTCGCGTTGAAGGCCGTGAGATTATTAGCAACCTTGCGAAAGCTGCCGGTCTTGCGCATATGATTAGTACGATGCGGCCAGATCTTGACCACAGCGATGATTACGTACGGAACACAACCGCTCGTGCCTTTGCTGTGGTCGCGTCAGCTCTCGGAATTCCAGCGCTGCTCCCTTTCCTTCGAGCCGTATGCCGGAGCAAGAAGTCATGGAATGCGCGACACACCGGTGTTAAGATTGTGCAGCAAATCCCCATCCTGATGGGCTGCGCCATCCTTCCGCACTTGAAGGGTCTTGTGGAGTGCATCGGCGAGAACCTCAACGATGAGCAGCCAAAGGTGCGCATGGTCACGGCACTCGCTCTGGCCGCCCTCGCCGAGGCCGCGGCTCCGTACGGTATCGAGTCTTTTGACGATATCCTCAATCCCCTCTGGACTGGAGCTCGGCGACAGCGCGGCAAGTCTTTGGCTTCTTTCCTCAAGGCTGTTGGATATGTAATCCCGCTTATGGACGAGGAGTACTCCAATTACTATACCAGCCAAATTATGGAGATTGTCATCCGCGAGTTTCAGTCTCCGGATGAAGAGATGAAGAAAGTCGTCCTGAAAGTGGTTTCACAATGCGCCGGCACCGCTGGAGTCACACCCGTATATCTTAAGGACAACGTCCTCCCAGAGTACTTCAAGAACTTTTGGGTTCGTCGAATAGCCTTGGACAAGCGCAACTACCGACAAGTTGTCGACACTACCGTTGATCTGGCTCAAAAGGCTGGTGTTTCCGAAATCGTTGGCCGAATTGTTAATAACATGAAGGACGAAAACGAGGCCTATCGCAAGATGACTGTGGAAACCATCGATAAGATTATCAGTACACTCGGTGCCCATGACGTTGATCAGCGCCTAGAGGAGCAGCTCATCGACGGTATCCTAGTCGCTTTCCAGGACCAGACTGTTGAAGATCCTATCGTCATTGATGGGTTCGCCACCGTTGTGAACGCCCTCGGTGAACGCACCAAGACGTACCTGCCACAGATTGTCGCCACGGTTCTCGCTCGCTTGAACAATAAGACTGCTGCCGTGCGTCAACAGGCCGCTGACTTGATCTCACGCATCACCTTCGTCATGCAAAAGTGTGACGAGGATCCGCAGCTGATCAAGCTTGCTCAGGCGCTATACGAATACCTTGGCGAAGAGTATCCTGAGGTCTTGGGTTCGATCCTGGGCGCCCTTCGTGCCATCGTCACGGTTGTCGGTCTTGCGGCAATGCAGCCTCCTATTAAGGACCTCTTGCCGCGGCTCACACCTATCCTCCGCAATCGACACGAGAAAGTGCAGGAGAATACTATCGACCTCGTGGGACGTATCGCAGACCGAGGACCAGATTATGTCCATGCTCGGGAATGGATGCGCATTTGCTTCGAGTTACTCGATATGCTCAAAGCCCACAAGAAGGGTATCCGACGCGCAGCCAACAACACTTTCGGTTACATAGCCAAAGCTATCGGTCCACAGGATGTTCTGGCCACCCTTCTTGGTAATCTCCGTGTCCAGGAACGTCAATCCCGTGTCTGTACCGCCGTCGCTATCGGCATCGTCGCTGAGACTTGCGCGCCGTTCACCGTACTTCCGGCTCTTATGAATGAGTACCGTGTGCCCGAGCTCAACGTACAGAACGGAGTGCTAAAGTCGCTCTCGTTCATGTTCGAATACATTGGCGAAATGGCGAAGGACTATGTCTATGCTATCACGCCGCTTTTGGAGGATGCCCTCATCGACCGGGACCAGGTGCATCGGCAGACCGCTGCCTCAGTCGTCAAGCACGTCGCGCTCGGCTGCGTCGGTCTCGACTGCGAAGATGCGATGCTTCATCTGCTCAATCTGTTATGGCCCAACTTGTTCGAGACGAGCCCGCACGTTATCGACCGGATCGTCGAAGCCATCGAAGGCATCCGGAACGCCATCGGCACCCCACTTGTCATGAATTACGTCTGGGCTGGCCTCTTCCACCCTGCTCGCAAGGTCCGAACGCCGTTCTGGCGCATCTACAACGATGCATATGTCCAGTCTGCCGATGCGATGGTCCCAGCGTACCCGCAACCCGACGAGGAGGACATGAAGAGGTACGAGTTGGAGATCTTCATTTGAATGAACTAAAGGTAAGGCACTAAGCCCCATCCTCTGTCACTTTCCTGTGGGTTGCCCCCCACTCTGCATTGTTTTTGTTTTCGTGGGAGGAGAAACAGGGTTGTGAGAAGTCCTCTGTGGTGAAAGCTTATGGTAAGACCTTTGATCTTGCTCGGCCTACAGGCTGCGAGCGCTCTTATGTACATCAGTACCGCATGGGATGGTGTAATGGCCCTTGGGGATCACATCGGAGTCTGGGTGGGTATATTCGGCCCTGGAATCCGATTTCATCAGGACGCGGCAGGAAGATACCTTCGTAGGGTAAAATCACGGTTGTACAACCACCCCACTGGCCGCTGATCTTGATTAGGACACGTGAATTCGTCCCTGCCCCAGATTGATTCGCGAAACTGAAACAGCGGTGAGTGCATGTCAGGATCTATTGTTTGGCTGAGTGTGTTGTAAAGCTTCCCAAATCCCGAACTCCACGCCGTGCGCCTCCACATCACACTTGTTATTGTAAGCGGCCAAGGCCCTGACTCGATCTTTGTCTCCGACATGTTCTATATTCACAGTGACTTCTCACAAAGACGGCAAGATTCCTCCAGGAATTTCCTGGCGGCTCGGCACAAGTCCTCCTTGGGTAACATCGCGATCTCTCCACCAGTGCGCAATAGCATGCTCGCGGCTAGCACGCACAAGCGTGCAACCTCCGTAGCGTGACCGTAGTAAGACATATTGCTGCGCTGACACCATTTCCGGTAAGGCGGAGGCGATGGATCGAGGGCGATTATGCGGCTGTGCTATTTTGGGTGCTCAGCTCTTCCGGTGCGGGGCGTGCGCTAATGGCGAGATCCTCCAACCCGGCATCTAAGCCTCGTATCACGTCCCCGACAGGCGAATTATCGAGGCGCATACGAAATAGAAAGTCGTGTAAGGCGGGCGCATGCTTCTGAAACGCTCGGATACGATACTGATCAGGTTGTCCTGGCATTTGCAGGTCGTGCGTTGCGAGCTTCGGGTTTTGCGCGTGTGGGTATCGCTATCGTCCTGTGCTGAGGCACAGGGGTGGTCTGCTGTATAATCTATTGATCTGCTGCCTGTCCCACGTCATATTATTCCTCTTCCTCACAAAGAATCCGACCTTCCCCTCGCTTCTTCCTTTCTGTTTCTTTGACTTCTAATCATCTAATATTATCTGCGGAAAGAGCGAGGATCGCAGAGACATGATGGCGATTGTCGCAAGCAACCATCACGATGATCCGCTACGAGACGACTGCATACAAATGCCATTTCTCTTCCCACAGCCGCAGATACCGCCAATAAGGGACTCGAAGAAGGCTCAAAAGATGCTAGGACTTGTCACGGATTCTCAAAGGCCAAGGAGCGCGACATTAGAGATACAGCCAATGAGAGGCGCCACAAAAGCAAAGAGAACGCTGGGGCTGGTGACGGATCTGCCGAGAGATAGGAGGAGCTGGAGGGCGAGTGTGAGTGGTGGGGAGGTGTATCAATTGGGCGTGGATGAGATGCTAGCAAAGGCTGAAAGGGATGTCAGAGTGTTGGTGGACAGGGGTCAGGAACAAGAGCGGATGATGTACACGGATCGAAGGCAGACGAAGGAACCGCAGTCTGCTACGCGTGGTTGGATCGACATCGCACTCGAGCAAGAACCAGGGTCACCAGACACACCACCACGTTCATTGACGCCGCAGATTGAAGCTCGACAACAACACTCGCCACTCCAGCTTTCCCAAATCACACCCATCGACTTAGACGCCGAACTATCCCAACTTATGGACTTTCCACCACCTCGCCCATTGGGCAGCCCGCGTCATCGGCCCCTTTCATTCGCCTCTTCCAACCTCCAAATACATAATCGGCCTCACAACAAAATAGCCTCCTCGAGATCAAGAGGATTGAGGGCGAACAGCTACCCAAACTTCTCGCGCCCTATCGCGCCAAAACCAGTACCCGGTGAGGAGATGGAAAGGGATCCATTATACCTGCGTTATCAGGATGAGCCCCCAACGCCCGCTTCGCCCGTCGCGAACCATGGGCGGAATGTGTTTGATGGTATTGTCGCGGCAAGGGCGCAAGTCGAGGAACATCTCAAGAGGACACATACAGAGGAGCAGCTCAAGAACGCCCGACACAGGCCGAAGAAGACCAGGTGGGCTTCCCTTCCAGTCTCGCTTATCAACTTTGCGAAACGAAGATCTTCAAAGACAGAGGAAGATCTTGGTGTGAAGAAGGGGGACGGAAAAAAGAAGGGCAAGATCGACCTCACAGAGGATAACTTGCAGAGGTGGGAAGATGAGGTGGGCTATGTGCCGAAAATGTACAGGCTCGGGTACGACATTCTGCGGAGCCCAGTGGAAGGCGATATGGAAGTTGAACGAGGAACGTCGACACCGGTACCGACACCGGATCTCGGGATGATTGCTGCTCCTGGCCTGCCAAAGATAGAAAACCTCTCGCTGCTCACACCACCGTCGTCGCCACCACAACAGCAGCATGGTTTCGCCACAGGATCAAAAGCCGCCACATCCATCCCAAGATCGATCCCACGCTCACTCCCGACGCCACCGCTTGATGGATCCAACGAACCTACCCTCGCAGTACAGAAGGAATGCCTCTCCAGCCCTCGCAACTCCCTAGTCACCTGCACCATCTGCAAAGAAACCGAACACCCCTCTACATTCCCAGCGCGCCATATTACTCGTACCTGCACTCATTCCACACGAACTTGCAAAGAGTGCATCCAGCAGTGGGTGGAAACATGCATCGAAACGAGGGGCTGGGACCGATGCACGTGCCCGGATTGTGGCGAGGCTATGAGCTACAGTGATGTTAAGGCTTTTGTGGGCGAGCGTGCTTTTGGGCGGTGAGTGTTGGTTTTCAGTACGTCGGTTGCACATCAAGATCAAGGGAAAGAGCATGAGTTGATGAGGCCTTCGTTAGGTATGATCAGCTGGCAACACGCGCCGCGCTCTCCTCACTGCCACACTTCCACTGGTGTCTATCACCGGCCTGTACATCTGGTCAGATCGTCGCACCCCCCCAATCTGTCTTCACATGCACATCCTGTGGGCACACATACTGTCTAAATCACCCTACCATGCCCTACCATGCCGGTGTTACCTGTGACCAATTTGACGCTGGGACCTCCACTTCAACCAACGAGCAAGCGACAGCGGAGGAGCAAGGGCTGCGCACAGTCCAGGAGACGAGCAAGAGGTGTTCAAATGCCCTGTGTGGGTGGTGGATACAGAAGAATGAGGGTTGCGATCATATGACTTGTTGGAAGTGTGGGTTTGAGTTCTGTTGGGACTGTGGCGCGGGATTTAAGGGGATTGGGAGGAGAGGTGCAAGCGGGCATCGGAGGGGGTGTCAGTATTGGGGGTAGACAGCTTGAATCGAACGGAGGAGAAGCACGAAGTAATATTAATAGAAGACATGTAGAGATGCGCGATAGATAAGAAGGGTTTGAAGATCCTCTAGTCTGCTTTGGCATATTATGGGCTCGCCTCGATGCCATTGAGCAAGGCAGTCCGGGCATGAGCTAATGTTTTACACGATGCTGGAATCGGAGAATATGATTATTCTAAGAAACGCAAGTCCTTCTCGCCGGTAGCCAGTGTGAGTGATGATTCTCTCGCTTGGTAAATCGCATGTATATTGACGTGTGTTCCATGAGTCGGGCGGGTTCTGCTCCTGTGCTATCGACTCATGCCATGCGGAAACGATATCGTAGTATAGTGAAGTAGCATCCGGACGGGAATGTGGGGGGGGGGGAGAAATGGCTCCGACGGTAGTAAACCCGAATCTGTATGCGGCATCGTAACTGCACAACGTCATGAGGAAGCGATCAATGGAACTAGGGTAAGATCTTACAGATAGGAGAGGTATATATATCAGTATCGGCAGCTGTTTTGGCGTGTCTTGTCCTAACGCTATCCTCTCCAATCTGTGAGGCAAGAGAGATGCTCTCGGTACCCGCTCGGACCGTCTCCGTCTGAAAATTGCCATGCCTTAGTTACACGCTTGTGATACCGACAATCCGCTCGAGTGTCGGGGGAGATCCGCTGACCAAACAACGGGAACTGAAATACCGCGGCTCAGGTGGGAGCGGCGGTAGCTTGCTTCACCGGTCTGGACACAGCGACGGGAGCGAAACCTGGCAAATGCCGTCTGTTCTTGGGATGAATTACCGATCCCGCAAAAGCATAACAAACGAAGCAAACATTATGAAAACGGCTGGGTCCATGCGAACGGGAGATGATAGAAAAGGCGTCTGCCCGGCTGATAATCTGGTCAGCCAACTCTGTTGCAAAAGCTCTTGCCACGATGGAGTTCTCCACCTTCTATCCATTCGCGTACGCGCTGTTCTTAGTCGCATCTTCATCAATAAACTCTTCAGGAGCCCTCAGCTTCACCCTGTCCCAAGGAACAACCCAATCTGCGTCGATCTGTATCGGGCAAGGCCCGGAATCCTGCCAAACGGTATACAAATGCGAAAATGCTTGTGAACTCCGCCACTTCCGAGATATGTTTTTGTAGAAGCTGATTCCAATATAGACTGCGACATAACTTTTCATGATCACGCATGCAACCGGATCGGTTCGGCCGCGGTCGAAAGCCGCTCTAGCCCAATGGTTATCCGGGTATGGGACTTCCGCACGATGTCGTCGTTGACGAAAGTTGCTAGAACCTGCCTTACTCAAGCCCCAAAAATGAGTGTTTCCAATTCTATTATGCGGGAAAGAAGTATGGGAATGGTCGTAAGAAAGGGCCGACCGGAAGTTATTCAGTAAAGTGTCCGGGGGAGAATGTTGGATGTTGGTTTATCAGGGTTGGATTCCAGCGCATGGTGTAAAGCAGAATGGAAGACATTTATGTATATGTTGCCGGCTATATCCGTTGACGGAGCACAGGTTCGTGGCGACATGGAAGTCGGAAGGCGATAATGACACATGTGTTTCCATCTAGGTAGACATTTAGTGTAGCAAATGAAAAAGTGAATATGCCGCCGTTGTTGTGCTTGAAAGAGGCATTTTCGTTGAATATATTGTTGCGCCTTCTAAAGTACAGGCTGCCAAAGTGGGTTTGTCGGACATCCGGCAAACCTCAGCCTCCGGTTCCGACCGGACACCTTAACTTGAGCCCACCTAGGCTGTCGTCTTCTAATGACCCCAAATCACCATCCATCGCGCGAACAGAATCCCTATTGAGATCCCCGTAATATTTTCTAATCCCGATCTCTTTGAGCATGACGTTGGCCAGATCTGTTGACTGCCTTTGATTGGTCTGGAGATTCACAAGCCAGTCAGTTAGGGTTTTGATGTTATGCGATGCATTTGGACTGTATGACGACCGCCTGCTATCCGTAGAGAAGAAAGAGATGGTGAGTTCGCATAGTTTGGGAGGTAGAAGGTCGTCCACGTGAATCCGGTTTTCGGCGCTCCTTCCGATCAAATACCGAAGAGGAACTTGAAGTTTTTTAAGGGAGCGAAAGGCGGAGAGGTTTGCTGGTGAGTCTGCGGCTTGTGTTCTCCAAGGACCCATTTGTGTGGAAATGCGGAGCGCTTCGAGAGTATCTTGAACAGGTTCCAGAAGCCAGCCAATGCGGTCGGCTTCAAGTCCATATCTCAGCTCATCTTGGAACTCAAGGGTAAGGGTCCGCAGGCTGCGTGGTGATCGAAGCATGAGCCGGAAGTCTTCGAGTAGTAGCCCTAAAGCTGAGCCTATTCGAAGCTCGGTGACTGAAGACGATCTTGCTGGAATCGTAAACAGAGAAGAGGCTGTGGTATTTGTCATGTACAACTCGCGACAATAGATGCTGTCAATTCGAGGAAGTTCCATGCATTTGCACAGTTTTTCTATCGTCATGTTGTGATGCCACTCGATTCGTCTTACATGGTTATGCGCATTTTCAGACGCCCACTGGAATGGGAGTGGGATGTCGTAGTGCCAGGCTTTATAGTCTCGGGATAGATAACAGAAATCCCGGAGATTGGTAAGCAGACGAGCAATGAGAGTTATGTTGTTCTGCTGCTCGGGCCAATGGATGTCTTCGCGCAATAGATCGAGTTCCAAGCGATGGACATGAGCTATAAGATCTGGCCGCTCCTGCAAGGTGCGGAGGAAGAGCGTAGAGCGCGAGAGTGTTGGGCTATGCGTGAGGGTAACGTCGCGGACAATGAATCGTTGAGATATGTCGCGAAATATCCGGCATGTGAGTGCGATATCCAGCAGCGTACTTTTGTCGGATTGAAGATGGGAGAAAATGACGTAGAGCAAATCCACGCTCAGTTCGCAAAACCCAGTCATCATGCAACTTGGGAGTTCCTTGCTTCTCTTTATTGTCTTCAAAATCGATTCGGACGCGTCAATCGCGTATTGAATCTGAGAATGGAGATCCAGACGTCGTCAATAGCCCTCTTCTGGCGACCGCGTCGACTGCTGCTGCTGCAAGTGAAAGAAGGGGGAGAGAATTTGATCAATAGCATAGCAGAGAAGGATCGTATTGTGTGCAAGACGACGTGTGCGTGGATGAAGGGGAGAATGCGCGGGAGGGCAAGGAAGGAGATGTTGGAGTGAGCAAAGCTGATCTGTGCATTTAGCTTATGTAAGCGGTGTCATGGATCTCCAGCTGCCTAGTGCCCTCGTCATCTGGTGATTGCCGACAGCCTTTCATACATATAAGAGACAAAATCGAGGGACCCTCTCTCTAGGAAGATAATTAGCGAGTCACTTGTTATTAGCAAGTCGGCTTTTCTCATGCTGTGTAGCTTTTGCTCCGAGGCAACACGTATGTCATCATCTCTCCAGACGTGCTTCTCTAACCCGGTAGCCACGTGTCTAAGACGCGAGCTTTGCGGTATGAACTGCACGCGAATTCCGAGTAATCTCAACCTCCTATTTGGCGTGGCGGGCACTCGCACTGCCTATAATGAGATGTACTGACTGTTGTATCCTCTTGTAAGGACGATGGCTGCATCGAACACGGAATCGCCAGTTTCATTCAAGATCCTCTCGAGGGAGCTGAAGCAGATGGTGTTTAAAGAAGCTTTCGAGGCGACCGACGACGACATCAAAGTTAGGCTGGCAGCGGACGGCACCACTCTGATCTGTCCCGCTTTAGACCTTCTCGCTAAACTTCAAGAAATCGACCAGGGCATCTACGATGAAGCAAGAGACTACCTCTTCTACACCAGCTTCCAGTTCGACTTTATCTGCGAGTCCTGGCCTCACCGATTTCTTTTCCGACCCTTCCGCGATCATCCCCACGTCGGACGTGACACATGCCACGCCATCACCCGGATCAAATTCTCCAGGTTTACGATTCGTGGAATGATAGGACCTGACCTGCGTGACGAGTCCGGGTACGAGCGCGATTCAGGCGCGCTAGAGGTACATGGACTCCCTGGCTACTCGACCGATACTCTTCCTTATTTTAAGACTCTCCCGAATTGCGGGAATTTTATCTACATTGAGAAACCAGCTCTCCTCACGCACCTCAAATCCACCCTGAAGGCTGGCATTCTTCTTGTCACCATGATCTTTCCCCATTTGCAAGAGCTTGGATTCACTCTTGACATTGTGGAGTGCTTGCCGGTCAATCCGCAAGAGGATCGCGCGCTATCGAAGTTAATGGACCGTGAGCTAGATGGAAGCATGGGAACGGACCTCCTCGACGCAATTAGGTCGCTACCCGCATCCAAGATCATTGGTATCGACCTCCATATATACTGGGACGACTTTGTCCGCCTTTTTCGGACTTATAATGTAGTTTTCTCGATAGAGCAGCAGAAAGCGCGCCAAGAGTCATTCATGCGCGATCTCCAGAATTCGGTTCGGGCCAAGAGCATCCCCAGTCACTGCAAGAATTGACCAATCGGGCGTCTGCCTGAGAAGAATTGCCTAGAGCTGGACTTGTGTATGTATATTTGAAAGCGAAAGGACTGACGGAAGGACAAGATTGGGCTTGGTTTCTTGATTCCGGTATATCAGCAGCAGCGGCTTCCGGCCATCAATGCACTTGTTATCATTCTCTTCCCCATACTTGAGTATACATTCAAAGTTCGTTTGACCGAGACTTGGAACCTTCTATTCTCGAGCAACGAAACAGCTTCATAGTGCATCCGTTGCATGGCCACAAAACGAGCCTCACTATACTCTCCACGACCCCACTGACAGCTCATGAAAACAAGCCCCATGACATTTCCCCCCTATCCTCTTATGGGTGTAAGCAGCCACGGTGACCCCGCCGTAGATGAGCCCAACCGCCCGCGATAGGCAAATCCCGTACGGATACAACATTGGGGACGATTCTCTCGAGCGCCGGGAATATTCTCTTCAACTGCTCCCTAATAAGAGTGTGAACGGAACCAATACTAGTGACAGCGTGCAACTGGGCCGGTAGGCACCTCCTCACTCAAGCTACCAATGCTATAGAGTCGTCTTCTATCCAGAGCGGTAAGGAATCGGAGCCAAAATAGAAGGTGATGGTCGAGTAGGCGAGGGTCGCGGTTTCGGCATACATCTGGCGGCATGTCCCGAGAAAGTAGAAAGCGGATAGGGCCTGTGTTTTGGGGCTATCTAGTAAAGTGGCATACACGGACTCGAGGAACCCGTAGTCATAGTAGATCCGAATATCGTTGCCCCCAGCGACGTAATTCTAGATGATCGATCGGATCTCCGGAGGTAGGCGGAGGAGCGGCGACTCGGTGGTGTTGCGCTTGGTACTGCGGTACTGTTAGGATTGAACAAGACAATTGTTGCATTTTGGTAGACTCACATCTCAAAGACACGTGTCCGTGCCCCCTCCGTACTGACGCGCCCCGTTCTCGGGCATTATCAGCGAATAGGATCTATTCCCGCTTGTGCTGTTTGCACGCTTCTTCTTTGTATGCGCGCTCTTCGGAGGTCTTTTTGCCATGATGTCGAACGTGGATTGTTTCGAGAAATCGGTGGATCGTGATTAGGGGGTCTGATTAGAACAAGCCTCATCTTAAATATTGGCAACGACAGGAGAGGGTGAAGAGTGCGCACGGAATTGTGGACGGAGAAGCAACAGTGGTAAGGCATTAGCTTGAGGATAATTTAGTGAATGCTTGAGCCCAGCTGTCTGATCAGAACAAAACGTAGCGTAAACGTCGAGGGAAAAGTCCAGGCGGGAATATCCGTTGATCGATTTACGCCGATTATGCGCCCTTCCAAAAGATTGGACTCGAAGCTCTCCATAGAATGTCATCCAAGAATCCCACGTGGATCACTAAGGGCCGGGGAAGATTCACCCAACAGACCGCCCAAGCCCTTTTCTGTCCTAATAGAAAGCACCAACCTCACTTCTTCTGCAACCGGAAGCCACTCAATACTAACGAGTCCCACTAGAGGATATCAAGCCAGCTGAGTTAGGCACGGAAGCTCAGAATACAATCTCCACATCCTCTCTTTCTAACCCTTTGATCTGATTCGCAATCCTCTCCTTCGCCTGTCGGCGGCGAAACTTCCTCATCGGATCACCGCGGCCAGGCGTATTCGCTTCGGAATAAGGAGCTTCTTCAGACCGGGATAGAACATCTTGAAAGTGCGGGAGTTGTTGCTGTCGAGGTAGTCGGTGAAGTCCACCCAGTGAGGCCGGATTGTCTTGATAGCCTGCAATTGTGCAGGGATCCGCTCCATGGACCAAAGCTCAAGTGCCCCATATGGCGCATCTTGCCTTCCGAAAGACTTGGAGATCTCACCGGCGAAGACGAAGGTGTTGAGAGCGTAGCCAAGCGTCGATGTCTCGATGTAGACAAGGCGACAGACTTTGGGGAGGCGAAACGCAGTGCGCAACTTCTTAATTTTGCGATCTGGGGGGCCAGGGACAGCTGCGTAGCCTTGGTATAGCGAATCTGAATCTGAACGCATCTTCGAGGATGCATCGTTGGCGGCCCGGAGCTTGATCTCCACAGTATTTCCGCCCATTGCGAACTCCTAGATCTTCATTCTCACGGCAGAAGGCAGACGGAGGAGAGGCGACTCTAAGGCATTACGCTTGACACTGATCTTTGTCAGTAAGGCTGGTGAAACGATGGGTCTAACTTACGCAGCGACCAGATAGTCAGGCGTTTTCTCGAAGTCCACGAGACCATTCTCGAAAATCTTGACCGAGTATAGTCGTCCGGGAGGAGCGTTTGGGCGTTGCAGCGCTTGCAGGAACTTCTTCGTGTAACGCTTCGGAGCGCTCGATTTGACGACCTTAAAGGCCTTGGTAATCGGTTGGTCCGTTGCGGGAGACCTCGCTGTCTTCTCGGCTGCAGGCGTGATTGTCTTAGCCATCTTCGGAGGCTTGGAACGAGGCTGACGTGAAAGCCTAACGATGGTGGAGAGAAGGGCATCAATATATAGTCCAAGCTGCGCTGTCCTGAAACCGATGAAAGTGAACTGAACGTCTGGGAACAGTGAGCGTGAAGCCGACAAAACATCGAGAGTCGTGAGGCGGTGAATAGCAGCGGCGATGGTGAAGGCTTGAATAGCAAGCGACTTCAGCGTTTCAGCACGTGGCGGTGATTCTTAAGTCAGCTGCAAACACGCCAATTTTGGCATAGGGGGGAGAGGTGACGCGTGGGATTGCGTTCAAATGCTTGTTACTCGGCTTCGCGGCATCGGCGTCTGTGACAGAGGTTATGTGTTTCATATGCCCCACGACAAAGGACTTCTCAGTTTCGTGCCTTTGTCCTCGTCTGGAGGAAGTTGAGGTAAGAAATACGGTAGGGGAGATAAAGGAGGAGAGCGAAAGGAATTCGGTGTGTTAGGAGCGCCGGGTCGAGAGTGAAGGATAGGTAAAATGCACATAAAGTTCTGAGGGCATCATGGAGAAAGCAGCCATCTGGTCGGCCTGGAAAGTTTCTGCGGGGGCCGGTCATTCAAAACGTTGGCACAGAAGTATCCTGGTATCAGCCATATCATCTCAAGCTCTTCTCCACATCCACTGCCGTAACCAAAGCAAACAGTGCCGTGCATATCTTACCACCACCCATCAGCACAACCCATCCGTAAGAAGGTGCATTAAGTCAGACACAAGTAGAAGAACAACACTCCACTCACCAATATGCTCAGTAGCATGATTCCCGACAGCTCCCAGCCCCCGGCATATACCTTTCCCCTAATCATAGCCTGCTGCTGTCTCCAGAATCTAAATGCTCCAATGAGCAAGATCACCATACCAGATCCGATAAAGACGGCGGCTAGCGGGACCCCAATGACGAAGAAGCCGAGCTCGGGATTTGGGTTTATGGAGTGTTGAAGGCGGAAAAGTTGGGCTACGACGATGCCGGTCATGGCGAGAGCGAGGGAGGTTCGGAGGTAGGCGAGAAAGGTGCGCTCGAGAGCTGTTCTCGTCAGCTTTGATAACAATTTCCCGATACTCGTTACTGACCCAGGTAGTCTCTGGGGTCACCATCTTCTATGGTAATGCTGACCTGCGTTGTCCAGAACTTGACCACGGGATCGTGCCAGTGCTGTGCCCGTCTGCTCAACCTCAAACTCCTCTCATCCCCTCCACCATTTCCAACAGTATCTGTCGCAGTACTCGCTCTTGAGTTATGTCGCTGTAGCCCTCCACCTGAGCTCCGCGACCCACGCGCGCGTATTGTAGGAGAGGGAAGCGAACAATTCCCAGCGGTTCGAGGCCCATCCAAATGTATCGTATCCAGCTCTTGTGCTATGCGATGCCTGTTAGACTGCACCGCCTCTTCTGAGTCGGGATGCGGTGCTCTGCAAGGCGCATTGAGGGTTGCGGGGGGAAGGGCGAGCGGGGTTGCTGGCGGTGGGTCGGAATCGGTCATGGTAAGGTCGAAGGCATGGTGGGCGGACGGCGCGAAGGCAGGTCTTGGATTAAGAAAAAGCGATTGATGTAGTGAATGCGGCTGGTCGCGGGTTGACTCGCGGAACGCAAACTTGAATTCCTTGTCATGCGCCCACCAAGTTTCCACATGTTCCATCTACCGGTAATGTGGCGGTCGCGCTAAGATGAGAGGTGTGGCGCCCCGACAAGCGCTACACCTTGCGCCTCATGCACGGATATATATTCGCGATTCTCCTCTCTATGCAGCGTCAAGAATGCTTCAAGACTGACTTGAAGTGTATCTGATACTGGATGGTTGCCCCCCGAATCTTTCAGCTACTGATGCACGATGACGAATGGTTCGGGACGTCGCCGGGCTGTCGGCCTTCTGTCCCGCCTACAAAGAACTTGATTTACCACTACATGCTCTTTCTCCAAGACTTGCAAAACGATGTCTACTGCTTTACCGTGTGTTGTTGAGAATGGATCTCACTATGGGCAAGGATCCAAGACGTAGTCGTAACAATTATCCGCGCTACTTAGGTTTGGCCGAATGCGCCGTAAGAGTCAGTACTGGTACAAACTCATGTGAGGGTGTGGATAGCCACTACTGATGCTCCACTATCATGTTCCGTGCATACCCGAGGAGTTGGTGTCCTGAGTATGAAGTGCGGGATAGGTGGGTGCGTATTTGCGAAGAATAGTGATAGTTGTAGCGAGGTTTGTCAAGCAGAGCGGCTTCTGGCTTCGAGGAAGCATTCAGCCAGGGTAGTTACGGTCATAAGAAGCTTTGTGCTAACCATGCCGAATTATTGCCCGATGGAGAATTTCCTCTTATGCCCAATCGAAATACTCTTGGATGGACTTACGTATGGTCATCGGAATCAGCTCCGAACTTCGGGAAGCGTAACTAGAGAAGAGTGGGGATCATGAACAGCACAATACTGTGCGAGCGTACAGAGTAACTCTGGTTCTGCAGAAGGACGTTTGTGGACCGCGTTTCATCCGAATGGATACGAGAGCCAAACTGGTGGAAATGATGCGGGTGCTGCTTTGGGACTAGCCTTGACGCAATTACACCAGTAGCGGCTCTGACCTAGGGTTTATCACCGCGTTCTCTCCTCGTCGCCCACAATCGCCGCCCGACGCTTGCTAACAGTCGCTTTTCTTATACCTACAGTGTCGCCTCCTCACTGCAGCGCGTTGCGCCTGCTCGAACTCAGCCTCGCATCCCCACTGTACCGTCTTCCGATAGAACCCGGGCGTGATATCGCGTTCCGATACCGCCGCCACCATGGGACTCTCCAAATCCAACAGGATATTGATCCTGCTGGCTATCGATTCGCTATTCTTCTTGTTGGAACTGGTCGTTGGTGAGTTGTCCACACGGGGGGAGTCTGTAGATTTCCGCTGACAGCATGTCCAGGATATGCGGTCCATTCCCTCGCACTCGTTGCCGATTCGTTTCACATGCTCAACGATGTACTTTCGCTCTGCGTCGGACTGTGGGCGGTCAAGGTCGCGAACCAAAAAACGAACTCCAAGCAATACACATACGGGGTAAGTGGATTACGCAGGACTTGAGAATGAGCTCGCTAACGGCGAAATAGTGGCAACGCGCCGAGACGCTGGGCGCTCTCGTCAACGGCGTTTTCCTCGTCGCACTCTGTCTGTCCATCTTCCTCGAAGCGATACAGCGACTCGTCGAACCTCAGGACGTTTCCCACCCGAAGCTGGTGGTGATTGTGGGCTCGTTCGGCCTGGCGTCCAACATTCTCGGTCTCTTCCTCTTCCACGACCACGGACACGGCCATGGCGGACACTCACATGGGCCTTCGGATAGCGTCAGCGCGGCAGAGGAGGGACATGCTCAAGGACTAGATGCGGAGGACCATGCGCTGGCTGATGAGAGTGGGAACGTTGCTGATGTGCTGCCGCAAAACCGCATCGGAAACTTCTCCTCTGCCACACCCAACGGAAAGAACACCGCAAAATCTCGAGCTCCCGATGTATCTTGGACCGACCAAAGGTCACCCCGCAAGTCAGCAGCGGGCAAGCGCATCGTCAAGCGTCACCACCGTTCACAGTCGCGCACCTATTCGACCATCGACGATGTGCCCGTATACCCTTCGTCGTTCCGAAACAGCATCATCGAATCGTCGCGCATGGAGCCGAATGAATCAAGTTCCGATGCCGATAGCGAGACCGCAGTGGCAGAGGACGCATCAGAAGAATCGCCCCTGCTGCAGAAAAGCCAGAGCCCCGATACCAGATCAACGTCGCCAAAGAAGAAACGAGACTGCCATTCCGACCACAGGCACAACCAACCGAAAGAGCAGAGCAAGGGAGGTCATGGCCATGGACACGGACATGATCTCAACATGCGCGGCGTCTTCCTACACGTCTTGGGCGATGCGCTTGGCAACATTGGTGTTATTGGATCTGGACTCTTTATCTGGCTAACCAGGTTCTCGTGGAGGTTTTACGCTGATCCTATCATCTCGCTCATCATCACCGTCATCATCCTCGCCTCTGCCGTTCCCCTCTGCAAGGCGGCATCCCGCATCCTCCTACAAGCCGTCCCCGAAGACCTGTCGATCGACGATATCAAAGACGACATCACCGAGCTCGATGGCATCGTCTCCTGCCACCACCTCCACGTCTGGCAGCTCTCCGGCACTAAGCACATTGCCTCGCTGCATGTCCAAGTCGACTTTGACTTCAAGGGGGAAGGGTCTGCTCGGTATATGGATCTCGCACGAGAGATTCGCAAGTGTTTACACGAATACGGCATCCATTCTTCCACAATCCAGCCCGAGTTCTGTCTCGACGAGAACCATGATCATTCGGGAAACACAGATGAGAGCAGCTGCGACGAGGCAGCAGCGTCTGGAAGTGGGAGAGGGAGTCCAAAGGGGAGCAAAAGTACGAGCGTAAGAGGGGATGACGCCTGTTTGTTGGAGTGCAGTGATGCCTGTGGGAACAGCAAGCAGTGCTGCGATCCAGGCATCAAGGGATGCCAAGGGGGCAAGTAGAAGCCGGGTCCCCGCGCTCTGTTCATGTCTATGCCTCTTTCTTGTATTATATGCGGGAGTTGGCATGCCTACCATCTTGCATACATTTTCATTTGTTCAGGCAGGACGTTAGCGATATGCTACGTGTAATTGCGGCGTACAGTGTATTCGACAGTCTGGGAAGGCGTTTTGTATATCCGGCATCTGTATGCTGGGATATGTAGGATATCATTGGCGCTTGATTGAGTTGCCGATTACTGTTAGCCTTCCTTTTCGTGTGTGGAGTGTGCCTCGAGTGAAAAGGTGTTTCTTCTATCCTAATTAGGAACTAGAGGGAAGTACATCCAATAGCTAGATAAAAGTAAGTATAGGTAGGCTCACCAATTGGCTGAACAACGGACGTGCTCCCGCCGCTGCTTACTGCATGTCTAGAGCGGGCAGGAGTAAATCATCTTCACGAGTGTAGCTCGCCAATCGGACACGCCTACACTTCGTCCAGCACCATCCCCACATTTCTAGGCGAGCATTGAACCGTTCATGCACACGAGTGGGGATAGCAGCTGGTTTATTAGCAACGCAACGCGAGGTCCTTCCTCTTGGAGCGAAAGCAAGCTGCAGCCAGAACGCTGGTAAGCATCCTACGGAACTCGGCCGCAAACCTTGATGTACAATTGACGGTGCTCGCGCGGGTATGCCCTTTTCGAGTAGGCGCGATAACAGCGCTAAAGCTATACATGTGCAGCATTTGAACGACCCTCCATAAACAATGAAAGTGTAAATTGTGGCGTGCCTAGCGGCGACGTTTCAGTCGGAGGAGCACTTGCCGAGGCACACGACCACGACAGTGAAACATTGTCGCGCGAGCGTTATGGACATGTCGGCTGTCACTAGCTCGTGGCGATCTTTAAGTTGCACTTCCGTCGCAGCGGCAGGGACGGCGTAGCATCTTCGGTCGGGTCCGATCGGCCAAGGGCTGTCCTTCTCCCGCTGTTCTTTTACCCTTCTGGAGCGTATGCACGGCCAGCGTTCGGCAGACTTGTTTGTATTATCAATCCTTTCGTTTCGAGGGTTAGGATTGCGGAGGGAGCGTTGAGTTGCCCCTTCGGCATCGGTGTGCCGTCCCATGTCGCTCAATATACCTGTCACCGTCACTCAGCATGCGCATTCCCAATGTAGAGCGCATTTGCGTACACGAACAAGCCATTGCACTCATGAGTCGATCTTATCCTCTCTCGTCACGCTGGCAGCACTTTCAATATCCCCAAACAACTTCCTTAACAAATCCCCTTCGCCTCCTCGTCATCGACAACCAACCTACCCCTTCGAGAAGGTGCTCGCGACCCGTGGCGAATCGGCTTTGGCAATCCCGACAGGGACCAACGGCAAGCTCGTATGTGGCGCCACTAAGACGCCAAGTTAAATGCTTATCGCGTAGGTTTTGAAGCGGAGTTTCCCGATGAGGTTAGTGAGCGGCGGGATTAAGATGTTACATCGCGCGGCGGTTGAGCTTGGTTTTGCTTGGGTGCAGATTGGATGGTTGGAGGGTTGGTTGATGGGATGGACGGTGGTCGGGAGATATCGCCCACTGTGTCGGTATGCTGTGAATGAGGTAAGGTTTGGTTGGTGCCGTTTGGCGGCGAGGTGTGGGGCATATATATGGGCGTGTCCCTTGCGCGACGAGCGTTTACTGGGAATTTGCTTTGTCCTCGCGAATTCAGTCTCAAGCATCATTGGATAGTTTCCAATTGCAAAGATGGACCACCAAGTGGATGCCGCGGCGTGAGTGCTTCGACTGGCGTCAATCAATGGGATGCGTGCTCATTGCAGAACAGTGTCCACCAAACCCTCGACACACCGGACCACTCCAACAAGAAGACAGATATCGCCGGCGGCCAATTAGTTGACAAGTCGACCATTGGCGCGCTTGCTGATGAGAAAGATCACCATGCGGCTTCATCACCCACCTCCTCCAACAAGGACATCGTCATGGATGGCGACGAGCCGCTGGACGGTGTTCTCCCCACTGAAGAGGAAAGGAAGTCACTTCGACATGTTGGCGAACCTCTGCCCAAGGCCGCCTTCTTGGTTGCCATCGTCGAGCTTTGCGAACGATTTACCTACTATGGTGCATCTGGTCTCTTCCAGAACTACATCCAGCGCCCGCTCGATGGAAGTGAAGGACGCGGTGCGCTGGGTATGGGCCACAAGGGGGCCACCGGCCTAAACACATTCTTCCAGTTCTGGTGTTACGGTACGTCATTTTTCCAAGGCACATCTATCCCATGCCATATTAACTCTGTTAGTGACACCCATCCTGGGAGCCATCATCGCCGACCAATATCTTGGAAAATACAACACTATCCTCGTCTTCTGCTTCGTTTATATGGCTGGTCTGCTCATCCTGACTTGCACATCCATTCCAGGCGCCCTCGAAAACGGCGCTGGAACAGGCGGTTTCATCGCTGCTGTCATCATTATCGGTCTCGGCACGGGAGGCATCAAGTCCAATGTCGCTCCACTCATCGCAGACCAGTACCGCCGCAGACGCATGGTCGTTAGCAATGATGCGAAGACGGGCGAAAAGGTTATCATTGACCCGACCATCACCATCCAGCGAATCTACATGGTTTTGTATGCATCCCTTTACCGATTTCAACACTAAAGAGCTATACTAACTTTGCAACAGCTACTTCTGCATCAACCTAGGCTCCCTCTCCCTCCTCGCAACCCCTTACATGGAGCGCGATGTCGGCTTCTGGTCCGCCTTCCTCCTCTGTCTGTGCATCTTCCTCATCGGCACCCTAACCCTCGTGCTCGGCCGCAAAGTCTACATCGTGCGCCCACCCCAAGGCAGCATTATCACGGATGCCTTCCGCGTCCTCTGGATGATGATCAAGAACCGGAAAATGGACGCTGCGAAACCGTCGTACCAGGCCGGAATGGGCAAAACTGTCACGCTGCGTTGGGACGACCATTTTGTTGAGGAAGTCAAACGTGCGCTCGTGGCCTGCAAGGTTTTTGCTTTTTACCCCATTTATTGGGTCATTTATGGGCAGTTCAGTGGGAATTTTGTCACTCAGGCGGGTGAGATGCGCGGTCATGGCATTCCGAACGATTTGATGCAGAACTTCGATCCGATTGCCATCATCGTATTCTTGCCGCTGCTCGATCGGTTCGTCTTTCCCGCGCTGAGAAAGGCGAAGATTCCGTTTCCGCCGATCAACCGTATTGTGACGGGCTTCTGGTTCGCTAGTTTGGCCATGGTGTATGCGGCAGTCATTCAGTACTATATTTACAAGGCTGGGCCATGCTATGAGGCACCGCTTTGCGATGCTAGCATGGACGCGAACGGCGTCGCTCAGGGAAACGTAAGTTCTCACCGACACGCACTCAACTGCAAAGACAAGTACTAATGGCATCTCCCAGAACATTCATATCGCCGCCCAAACCGGCGCCTACATGCTCATCGGCATTTCCGAGATCTTCGCCTCCGTCACCGGCCTCGAATACGCCTACACCAAAGCGCCGCCCAACATGAAGTCCTTCGTGCAATCCATGTACCTCCTCACCAACGCCTTCGGCTCCGCCATCGGCGAAGCGCTTACCCCCGTACTGTACGACCCGGCCATCCAGTGGATGTTTGTGGGGTTGGCGGTGAGCTCGTTTATTGCTGGGTGCACCATTTGGCTGCTGTTCCATCATTTGAATGAGACGGAGGATGAGATGAACGCATTGGAGAGGGATTTGGATGATCAGGCGGGGGTGAGGAAGGGGAGTTTGGTGGCTAGTGTAAGGGGAGAGCAGGTTTAGAGATTATTAGGATTTCGTTTTGGGGGTGTTGAAGATATCGGGGCGTGAATGAGCGAGGATTCCCGTGCAAGTGAATGCTTGTATCACATCATTCCGCATGTAGAGTGCCTTGGCAAATGTTTGGATACAAGTTTCATGTGCCGCGTTAATCGGACCTTTGACCTAGCGCTGTAGGCGTTGCTCATCTTCACAGTCTTCTTGATATCCTCCGAAAGTTCCTCGAAATGACGTTGCCGCGCATGCTGTGAAAAAGTGGTCTGCGCCGGTAATCATGCTTTCCTCCGGCACCTGCAATTGTTGGCGGAGAGGGAAGGCTTACGTGATGGCGCGTCAACGCTTCAGAATGTTCGAGCAACGCGACAGCGAGTATCGGAAGATCATTGGTGTAAGATCTTGGCTAGGGATACTTTCCTCCCATTCTGGTTGGCTTCGATTGTTGTGCGTGCACGACTCTGTTTCAGAAACCCGAGGTCGCCCAGACCACTGCAAAGGGAATATCTCTTTGATTAACACGGCCCCGATAGTCGCCTGACAATCCTTGAAGATCGCTTCGTCGCAGTTTTTCGACAGATTCGTCTTGCGAAATCTCGCAGTTCTTCGACAAATTCGTCTTGCGAAACCGTAAGTCGGCGCGGAGGACTAATTATTACCGACATCGGCGGACAGTCATCACCGACATGAGAGTCGGAGGAAGAAGTCGACCGCCTTTGCCCAATATGAAAGATATATAGGTTTAGGCTTTTTCCTTCCAAAGCCTACAGCTTACAATATCCTACATTGAAAACGCTTTCTCTCTCAGATTACATCTCAGATCACTCTCCTTGGTCGATTCGTATCATGAGCACTCTTCCACAATCCTGCAAAGCCAAAACGCCTCTCAACGTCCTCATCATAGGTGCGGGATGCGCAGGTCCAGCTCTTGCTCTCCTTCTCCAGAGAGTCAATCCCAAACATACCATCACCGTCATCGAGCGCTTCCCATCATTACGCACTGGAGGCCAACAACTCGATCTGAAAGCCCAAGGCGTTCCGATTGCAAGAGGGATGGGAATCCTTGGTGACCTTAAGGCAGCATGCGTTCATGAGACGGGGATGAAGCTGGTTGACAAGAACGGCAAGTCCCTGATTCAGTTCGGTATCAATGACTCCTCAACACCAAAACAAGGGTTGGCTTTGACCAACGAGTACGAAATCATGCGTGGAGATATGGTCAAGGTCTTCTATGACGGAAGTATAATGGAGAGAGAAAGGATCGAAAGGGGTGGAGAGACAGAAGGCGGCTTGACCTACAAGTTCAACACTACGGTCACACGCCTCGACCAGTCCGACAGCAGAGCTGAGGTCACCTTCTCAGACGGCCAGAAGAAGCACTATGATCTCGTTGTCGCAGCAGACGGTCAGAACTCGCGTACCCGCCGCATGGCCTTTGGCGACGAAACGAACGCGAAGTGTTTCAGGAGCCTCGGAGTCCATGCAGCATACTTCGAAATTCCTCGCATCGAATCCGACCATAGTGACGCCCGCATTTTCTTCGCGCCTTGCAGTCGTATGGTCATGACGCGCACCGGCAACCGTTCAACAACGCAAGTCTACCTCTTCATTATGAAGGACAAAGAACGCCATGAACGAATGAAGGGCGTGCACAAGCAATCCCTGGAGAAGCAGAAGGAGGCATGGACCGAGATCTTCCAGGATGCGGGATGGGAATGCAAGAGGTTCATGGAGGGCATGAAGACAACAGAAGATTTTTATGCGCATGAAATCGGCCAAGTGCACATGCCACAGCTGCACAGTGGCCGCGTTGTTCTCCTCGGCGACGCAGGCTACTGCCCGTCACCATTCACCGGCATGGGGACAACACTGTCACTCATAGGCTCATATATACTCACAGGCGAAATAGCGAAACATGGAGACGACGTCGATGCCGCATTACAAGCGTACCACGAGGGCATGCAGGCGCCGCTTCAGAAGTATCAGAGAATTGCTGGTGGTGCGGAAACGAGCTTCTATCCGAGTTCGGAATTTGGTATCAAGATCACAAACAATGTGCTGTGGATATTGTCGAGCTTGAAGGTTGATAAGTTGATTATGTGGGTTGGTGGGTTGTTGCCAGAGAGTAAGGATGAGTTGGCATTGCCAATTTACCCTGAGCCAAGCTTGGGTAACGAGACTAGAGATTGAATGGTTTCAGGATCCGTCTTCAAGCACGAATTATACTTTAATATGCTTTGTACTTTGATACTTACCTATAAAGCTAGATAGTGGAGGTATCGCGCGCCCCAGATGTCCCACCTCAGCAACAGCCAACGGGTTGAACATCTACTCTGTACGGTATGATTCCCTTCATCGGCCAATTATTATCTATTTCATAAAATTCCGTGGATAAACCTTAGCTCCACTAATCTGCAGTCCTGAGAGATCATGCCGATGACGTAAAAGCTAGCTGAGGAGACGTGAATGAGAGGGACGAAATGCAGCGCGGGAAGCAGTCGATCAATATCGGAGAGCTAAGCCAATCACTCATTTTCAAGTGCTGATAGAAAGATATAAGTTCGGTTACAAAGAGAGAGAGAGTGAAGATGGACTTTTACACATGTTGGCGGCGACCTAGCTCTGCAGCCTAGCTACCACCACACCTGTACATCTCCTCTTCTATGCCGTAGGACGAGGCTCCCACAGCAATTGCAACTCTACATGTCCCGGTGTAATGCCCATCTGTTGAGAGCCCCAGCGAAACGGCCACAAATCGAGATTCTCGCCGACAGTAGGAACTTTCTTCGCATCATAGAAACAATCAACGTCTCGGAAGCACAGATATATTTGTTCGAAGCCGTTCTGTAAAGTCGTTAGCAGATACGTATGACAATGGCAGGGGATCGAATACGAGAGTGTAGAGGTTATCATAGATGTCGGCATTGTAATCCGGGTTTCCGCAATACCAAGCATAGTCTTGTTCCCCGTAGTGGCTGTCCGTATTTGCCGCCTGTGTAGTGTCCGTGAAAGTGCAGTTCCCGGTCGATGTGGAAACCGCATATGGATATACAGCAGACTTGGTGTAGACGCCACAATCCGCAGCGGCATTCGTGGGCTTTATCAATCTCCCAGTCATGGATAAGCAACCGACTTTGTTGTTCGGATCGGTCATTTTCTCGTCTGCTGTCTGGAGAACGTGTATGATGCCCGTGCCATTGAAGTCCGTGTCTTTTACGGAGGCGGTGGCTATGTGCGCAGAGGCAAAAAGAAAGGCAAAGGTCATGGGTTTGAACATGGTGGGATAAGGGTAGACAAGCTGGCTTGATAAAGGAGGAGATACTGTAACCAGTGATGATATGGGATAGAATAGAGGTTCTCCGGGTTTTTATAATACCTCAAAGTCCGAATCCAACCTCTCGTCCGTGGCCAACTCGCACGACAAGAGTTGACTGTGTCCTTTAGCATGAACGCCTTCCTTTCGTGCAACCGCTAAGATTGTCCCTTAAAGGTGATTAGGCAGGTATGACGGCCCTTCATTGAGATCGATTAACATAAGGACGGGCTCGAACGCTGGATTCTTGGAGGCGGCAATCCTGCGGCGCTCTTCCCTGCTCAGTTGACGTAGCCGCGATAAGAATGGATTCTAGTTTCAAACAAGCACAGGCGTTGAATTTCCTGCTCGGAAATAGCGATCGCGTTGTCGCACGAGAGGGAGAGCAATGCGAAGGCTGTGTACCGGGCTAACCTCGAGCGTACTAGCACGAATCAGGTCAGCTAGGCTCCAACGTGAATCTGCAGGTACCTCAACAACAACTCCTCTTATCAAAAGGCACCCTATACCCCAAATATGCCGGGGACTACTTGCAACCTCTCGAAGTTTCGTTAGCTCGCGCTACGGACAATGCCCCCGAAACAGACTGCCATCCTGAACCGACTTCTTTCTCGCCATTGACTCAGGTGCATGCTGAATCGGTTGCAAGTCTCATCTCCACGATGCCCCGAGAACAACCAAGAGCGTCACGTCCAACTCACGATCAACCGAATCCCAAATTTCTCGGGTTTTAGTATGTCCGCCTTTCCAGATGTCAGATCGTCACCGCCGCCAGTCCTTTCCCGCTTCTGGGCTTCAATGGGTGAACGGAGTCAAAGGCTCGGGCCTTCGACGTCTTTCAGGACGAACGCAATGTGTGTGAAGGGCGAAAGTCATTCATGGATTTCATGCCGGTCAATATATCGCACAGGCTCAGCAGTCTATGAACCCGCTATCGTCCCTGTCCTCCTCGCAAATTGCAGCAGGGGTCGGCGGCAGCATTGGACTAGTTCGCCCAGTCAGCAAGATGTAACACTAACCAAGAAAACAGCCTACCATAATGCATCAACGGCACGGACTACCTCTGTCTGGCGTTCCATGCACTCTCGAAGTATCCCTATCAGAGACACGATCTTTTCGCCGCGGATTTCGAAATCTTCGCAATCGCAGAAAATAAGCTCCTGCGTGATTTAGCTGGGCTCTCCAAGAGAATTTTAGCAAGATCTTACATCCACCTCTTCTGGCTGAAGGGCCCCATATAGGCGCTCTAGGCTCTCGCTATGCTTGCAGACTGCGAGTAGGACATTGCCACACACTTGAGGAACCATTGCCGGCTCCGGAGCGCCAATTTCGCTTTGCTCATGCTATTCGGTTAGCATTCCACCACACTTTGGGTGAAATACCTTACTATGGTTTCTTCAACATCTGCGGTCAAGGAGAGCGCGACTTCCCTTATCCGCTCTCCCATGACTTCCAATCCTTGCAATACGCCAACACCGTGCGCCACATATTCGGGCAGGGTTTTTGCCTGCAACGATCGTGTTCGTTGCCGAACGTATCCAAACACCTCGAGAACGACGAAAACGAAGGATGGCAGCAGAACGAGTAATGCGCAGAACGTCACTCCAGCATTCATCAAAAATCCATTCGCCTTCTTCATGAAAACCGCACCAGGTCTCAACGACGGGAACCTTGGAATCAAGGCGTCAAGACCCAATTGCAGCATAATCCACGCAGCTGCAGCCTTGAGCAGGAACACCAAAGCCACGGCGAGACCCATGTTCGCGGGCTGGGGAAGGAACGGGAGTACAGACGGAAAGAAGCGAACAAATAGCTCAGATGCAGGACCAAGGGAAGGCTTAAGACACAGTAGTACAAGGGAAAGGCATGCTGTAGTAAGATGGCGGGGTTCATGCTGATTGGAAATGGCGGTGTGGCTTGCTCTGTTGGCGAGATCGCTTAGGGGATCGCGTCCTGTAGGGTGACTTGCATATACAAGGGGGTTGGGTATGACTCCACATTTATTAAGGTGGTGGTTGGAGTGTATATGCTGTGGGTATTGGTTCCATGACCTCTTTGTTGATGGCTCGGAGGTCGTCGTGCATCGGTCGTTGTCTCTTCGCTCCTCACGACCCTCATATTCTGGCCGACATTAGCGATGTCGCCGTTTAACGCAAGCGTACACACTATTACCAACACAGATTCCAAAAGATGTTGCGTCCGCGAAAATGTGTTGCATTCACCCATTGACGACCACACCATCAACGAGGACTATACATGCAGCCAGAACCCATGGCCATAGACGACCAATCGTAAGACGCCACAAAGCACAATGACAACAGAGCAGCCAAGAATAACGGTCAAATCTCAAAGACCGACCATCCACCAACCGTGAAACATATCCACTTCATTGCGTCTCGACCCGTTTCCCGCAGGCATCAAAACATCTCCTCTGTTATTTCCTGCCTTTTGGCACACTCGAACACAGTCCCGTGGCGATATCTCATGCGCCGAGAGATGAGGTGCGGACGATATGACCCGATCGAGCCCCAACGACTTGATAGCCCCGACCTTCTCGTGAAGGAAAAGCATGAGATATGGTCTTGAGCTCGAGGTGGACTTCTCTGATACTGCTTCCTCCGGATCCGGTGCGCATGCGACTGTCAATAAGGATAGAGCGGTCGTAAGTCCCCCCTTGGGCGTCCGGGGAAACGGCTGGGGCAGGCGTGGTGGGGCGGGCGATTGCTTTTCCTTCGATGAGCGATTCTGGTGCTGACGGGCGCTCAGGAGTCGGTTCGCGAGGACTGCGCAGAGACTCTGCAGTCTGAAGGGCCGCCTCATGGTGAACGTGCGAAGGTGAGCAGAGTGATTGTGATGATTGGAACGAGAGGTGGGTAGCTGTATTGTGCTAAACCAGATTGCTGACTCTTTGTAGTGATGGTACTGATAGCGAGGGTGCGAGCAATAGTGAGACGGGACGGGATGATGTCCTTTCTTGATCCGACGGCGGTGTCTATTATCGGAAAATGCGAGCTGCAGAAGGTAGACCTTCTAACACGTGGCGTGCTTTCCCAGTGAGCATTGCGACGACCATCTCTACCTGTTCGCTCCTGACCGATTGACCAGAAGAACGGATTATAGGGGGAAGCTTGGTAGCCGCATCACGCAGCTTAACAGGTACGAAGTTGACCAAGGAGTCGAGGATGACTAGGATGTACCCCGGACTGTTTTCCTCCGCGAAGCCGAGCTATTCGGTCCACTCCACCAGTTAACTGCTTTTGCGCTTTCGACACAGAACCTGTCTGCTTTCAACACATTTTCAATCTGCTACATGCACAGCTTCTAGGACTTCTCCCTGATCTCGTTGGTAAATTGTCGACCAAAGTCTTCGCCCTCATTCCGATAATTATTCTGCAAGAAGTCGCTCCATTCCACCACAACCTTCACTTGGCTCGAGCGGGCATGCCTGAATAGTCCAAGAATGCTATTGAAGAACGGACTGTGACCACAGGTAGGCTCAGTGACCCCGGGTAATTCCATGATGTCGATGCCGATTTCCAGGCTCTGGAGATGCGGATACAAGGCGAGGATCGAGGTGGCAGCATTCAAACCGTTGTGGAGTAGTCTTGAGAACTGTTCGTGGTTTTGGACACCACCATTGCACGTTTCGCGTCGCTTTGAAGCCAGGTATGGGCTAAGCTCGCTATCAGGAACGTCATCACGTGGAACCCGGATTTCATTGATTCTATACAAGCGCAAGGAATGATAGAGACGCCGGTTCATTATCCCGGAAGCGGTGAATTGCGAGAGGACGATATTTGCTATTTTAAAGGGCGCTTTCTATACAATTTATTAATAGAACTTATAAATAATAAACTAGTAAGACTCTTTATTAGTATGTAGCACAAAGGTTATATTATCTAGATGCTCGCTAGTATTATTACTGTGCCAGCAGTTAAGAGCTATTATGTTAACTATAGTCTTTGCACTATTTATACTAGTAAACAGGCTAGCTAAGTGTTAAGAACCTAGAATTTAGAACGCGAGGTAGAAAGGATAGGATAACAGTAATAGAGCAGGGCAGCACTATGCCACTCGCGACTAAGGTTACGTAGCTAACACTATTCTACTAAGCACTAACATCCCGCTAAAGAAGGGATAGCACGCTTATATATAGGAACTCTAGAAACCCCTATAGTTCCTAGTTGTTACGGTCCTAAGGGTAGCTAGTTCTAAGGTATAGGGTTAGTTCTTAGGTAGAAGTAATAAAGGGGAGTAAGAGGTACTAAGCACGTAAGTAGTTAATAGAGTTATTAGTATTAAAGTTATAAGATAGTTAAACTAATAAGGCTTAATAGAATCTAAATAATAGATTATTAAACAGGTTAAACACTAGAAACTATAAGGGTTTCTAGAGTTTCTATATACTTACTATATCTTATAGATCTTATAGATGTTACTAGTCTTAGGGTACTAAGTCTATTAAGACTTATAAGACTTATAGAATACGTAAGTGCATGTAATTTAAGTAGTCTAGCGTCTTAGCGCAGGGAGGATATTACTATATAGGCGCTATTATCCTATTATATAATTTAAGTGCGGCGTTACTCCTTTTTCTTTTAGTTTATAGCACTTTAATTATACTCTAATACCTTTTAGGCTTATAAATATCCTAGCTATATTTTAGTCCTATTTTAACTAAGTTTTTATAGGAATAGTTAATATTACGTGTATTATATACCTTAATACTCTTTTAATCTTCTCTAATGCTAAGAAAGAGTATCAGGTTTATAATTAGAATATATTATAGAGGCTGCGTAAATCAGACCGGAGGCCAGAAGTAGGATGTTAAGTATACGTCCGTTAAGGAGCTGAAGCAGCATAATACAGAACCATAGGGAAAAAGAGGATCCGCTTGCCACGTTGTATACGCCAAAGGGGATTTAGACGGAGGGCCGAACGTTATATAAGGAGAGAGATAATGGAAAAATTGGGGAACCCGGGGTGGAGGGGGTGGAGGAGCAGGTCAGGAAGGCGGTGGATAGGCAGGGGGGTGGGGCGTGAAGGAGAAGTGGTTGAGCGGAAATACTTTATATAAGTCTATCTAGAAGGCTATCCATACCCAAGCCCTGGAGATTATGCAAGCCGAGAAATCAGTTCATTCCGCTACAGCCTGCTCCAAGAAATCCCGTAATAATGGTATCGCACGTACCCAATTGATCCTAGTCTCGTCAAGCTCCCGCACGCATTCTGCAGGACGAAGGATTAGGCTAATATACGCGCTAGTGTGCCCCAATAGCATGTAGAACTACGAGCTATTAGTTCCCGTAACACATGCGTGTGTAAAGTAGCTCTAGGGCTTACCTCTCCGTATACGCCTTTCCGCTCGCTTAGAGTAAAAAGCAGAGTAAAAAGCAAAGATCCAACACCCAACGACCGATGCTAAACCAAGAGAAAAGCCGTATAGGACTCAATCTGGTCTAGTCTCTCTCGCCTACACAGTGTGCTTCCTAGAATAGGACTCATAACCCATAACATCAACGTCCCGCCTTCACTCGTCGCTCAGCACTTTCCTTGCTGAATCCCCAGTAGCAGGATACCAGGCGATAATCGTCTAAAGGGAGGAGAGTCCGCTAGTTGAAAAGTTACTGTAGATAGGACCTTCGAACCCCATTGTCTTAATAGCGTTAAGCTAAACTATAGTCCAACTGGATGTCCAGTTTTTATAGCCCTGCTATGTGCAACCATTCCACCAACAGTGCAAGCTTTCCTCATGAAACGAGAATTTGTTCTCCAAGTACATGAGTGTGGCTGTTTCGCTGTAGATTTACCCGAAAATGCGAGATAGGAAGAATTTAGCGGTCCAATTCTAGGGTTCCAGAGGAGAAGAAGCAGAAAGACCGTGGATTAGGACCTAGGCTTTCCCACTTAAACCGGACGAGTCATAGTCGCAAGGAATTTTAATGGTCGTGCTGCCAAGGGCATACTTAAAGATCTTGTTGCGCAGTTCCGCCGGCAATTTAAGCAAGGGTGAGGTTGCAGCGTTGCGTTTCGCGCTAAACAGCCTATCGTCAACCATATTCCAGGTATTCAGTAATGAATAGGATACAAGTCTTACACCTTAGCAAGCCTTAAAGGCCTATAACGGAGAGATAGCATGCCGTTAGGCAAGCGCTCCACCCGTCCATACGTCCTGGGCCTCTCCACTCTGGCCGGAAATGGACAGAGAGAATATCAATCGGACATCCTGCGGGGCGATGTATGGATCTCAAAAGGTAAGTGATTTAGAAAGCCGTGCGAATTGCGAGGATTCGTAAGCCGTGGGTTGTCAAGAGATGTTCGAGTTGTGTTAAGAGATGGATATGGTAGGACACGTCGTGGGGTAGGAGCGGCTGTATATCTAGGGGAGAAGTCCGTAGAATCTCAAAGTAAGAGAAGTTAACCTGGGGAGTGGAGAGGGAAATCGAAAGCACGACTGAAGTGAGAGCCCGCCATACACCAAATGATAATCGTGCCCGCTGTAATAATAAATTCGGGGTTATGTGACAATTACAACTCCAATACACGACGAACCCAGCTTATGCACTTCGGTCTGTCCCCGGCCCTTCCCTTTCCCCGGTTCTCTTCTTCCACCACCACACACAGCAAGAATACTAAAGATTACAAGCGAGAGTAAATGTCGCATATATATGCCCGTCTAGATGGGGATAAGGCGAACAAAATAACGAGAAAGAAAGAAAACTAAACCGAGTGGCAGACAACGCTCCAAACGATGCAGGGAAATCCGGCTATGCGAGGCGGTCGTAATACGGAAGGAGATGCGTAGGCCAGGCGCGAGATGTGTGAGGGTATGTATGAGATAGGAGAGAGCGTCGTAGGATCCGGGCGTTGAGTACAATTCGTGAGGCGTCGAAGTCGGCAGGCGTAGCGTAGAAGGAGCGAAGGCGATGGATAGGCTTGTCTACGGCCACCACCCCATTGCCTTGTAGCTCTCGATGATTTGCTCGATTCCCTCTTTCGTAAGCTTTTCGTGCTGGTACCTGCAACGCCGTTAGCCACGAACTCCAAACCGCTACCTCGCACCCAATTAAGTACTTACTTGAACCCCGTCTCCTTCTCAAATTTACTCCCATCCAAACTCAAATCCGTGTCCTTAAGCAACTCCTTCTCCATAAACGGGCTCAGTGGCGTCGTCTGACTAATCCCCGCCTTCGTCTGCAGGTCCGCCCACGGATCCAGCGTCTCGTCATTGACCTCATCGACAACATGATCTAAGTTTAACCGTGCAAAGGCCGAGATGAGCGTGCCGTGGAACCCTGTCTCGATGTTGAACGTGTCGTGTATTAGTCGGGACATGACACCTTGGGCTGAGCAAACGTTATCGTTAGCGAAAAGTCAAGTCTGCGGGGCGAGGCCCGGCTGCGCCTGCCTCTGTGGAACGCGTGCGCCGAAAGTTTATGGCGTGGAAGGTTTGGGTGGGCAACTTACATGTGCTGCCGTGGTCCACGATGTTGAAGATGGGCGCTGGTTTTCGAGGGAGGGCAGGTACTGTGCCGTACCACTCGGCGGCTGTCCAGAACGCCCGCGACACGTCGTCGACATGGACTGTATTCTGCCGCAGGTCCTCCTTCCACAACCACCGCATCTCCTTGCCGAGGAACTGGTAGACGCGCGCCATGCAGAGGGCGGTCCCCAGGAACTTGCTCGTATACGGCCCGTAGACGTGGGCCATGCGCATAATGACCAGGTTCAGCCCATCGATCTTCGCCAGGTCCTCCTCAGCCTGCAATTTCCATTTCGCCAGCTTGGACCACGGCTTGAGCTTGTCCGTCTCTCTGCGCGGATGCGAGTCCGGCTTGTACACCATCCCGGTGCTGCTCTCGATGTAGCACTTGACTTTGCGGCGGGCGGCCTCCTTACCCATGGCCATTGACAGCCCGTAGGAGCGCATCTTATAGACCTCATCCTCCTGCGAGTAGCGCGTCTCACCGCCGAGATTGAAGACGTAGTCGAACTGCTTGCCGCCCGCGCGGTCGAATATCCGGCTGAAGGACTCTGTGCATTCCGTCAGCGGCCAGCCGTGATGCAACCCCACGCCTTGCCTGTGGGAACTTCGGGGGGGACATATGGGCACCCACGTTCTCGCGACGCATCCGCCTGCACGAAGCGCTCTCGTGTGCACACTTGCTTGAATTCGGGCGCGAGCCAGGCGAGCTCGGGCAGATGTTTGTCGACGAGGCGCAATTCCGACGAGAGGTTGTTGTCGTGGATGTATTTGGCGAGGTACCGTCCGGTGTAGCCTGTGCAGAAAACATTAGCATGCTGCCCCCCTCACATCTACATCCGGGGACATCGGCCGGTGACGCACCCAGACCCCCAATTATCAAAACGGCCGGCTTCTCGCCAGTAGCAGGAGCGGGGCTGCTGCTCCCCACCTGCTCGGCCATGGCGGGATGTGGGCGGAGGAGCGATTCAGTCGGGGGAGAGGGCGGAGAGTTATGAATGTGCATTTCGAGGGCGGCGTGGGCGCGATGTATCTGTAATCTAGCACGGAGCAGAAGATGGACTGCTGATCGCGCTCAGGCTGCAACCGCACAAAGAGGGACCAGTTGACCCGCGGCAGGGGACAGGCCTCGCTTTTCCTCCGTCAGGGCGCAGGCGGCGGGGGCCGGCTTTGTATGCAATTGCAGGGGCACGCGTGCATGCACGCAGGCTCGAGAGGTAGTTTCAGCGTCGTGCGCGCGGCAGGAGCAGGACCAGATGTGGCAAAGCAGGCGTGAGGTGTGCGCGATACGGCGTCTAGGTCAGCTCGCGCAGGATGTATGTCAATTTCAGTCGTCTTCTGCGGAGCAGCAAATGGATAAGCCGCCTGACCTAGTTTCCGTCCACCCATAGCTTCCGTCCACCCCACCAAAATACGCGTCGCCACCAAAACGACGGCGTATTTTTCAACGCTCTAGGATATTTGCCACTGGGTACACATAGAATCAAACGTAGTGGTTTCAGGTATCCGATTTATAGCTGTTGTAGCTCTGCGTTTAGCGGGTCTTAATTTTTGAGCTTCTAAAGCTGCAGCTTCATCGATTGAACGCTTTATACTCTCTACGTTGGCGAACCTCTCGTTTTGATTAACGGGGACCCGTTTTCGCTTTCTTTG
>MU005587.1:683604-701367 GCA_010405425.1 Lentithecium fluviatile CBS 122367
GGGCTGGTTGCGCCGCGTAGGCGGTCGCGAAATGTTGATCGAGGGATGCCGTGCGCCTTAGCAGCCGCCCGCTCGCTGGTATAAACCCCAGCAGAATAATCATCGACAGCAGCTTGTATACGGGCCTCAGTATTAGACATGGCGACGCGTAGGTGTGGTGGTTGTGCCGTCTTTTTGGTAGCGACGCGTATTTTGGTGGGGTGGACGGAAGCTATGGGTGGACGGAAACTAGGTCAGGCGGCTTAGATATTTATGGATCCCGGTGCAAGAGTCGTGGCCCGCAGCGTGCATTGAGCAGAGGCGGCGATAGCGTTGGGAGCATCACGATAGCCTTCCTTTGTTGCGCCGTCGTGATGGCACATGGCACAGCGGGACGCGGTGGAGCTGTGGCTGCATCCCTTGCTGCACACCATCGCAGCGGCCCCGTATTGCTTCTGCGCGACCTGCCATCTCCCAGTGCCCTAGCCAGCGTCCAAAGGGCAGAACTTTGTCAGTGCCTCTCCCACAAGCGTTCCACTCTTCGCGAGCAGCAATGAAGACGGGATGCGGGAGGACGACCGACGGCGCGTTCCCGCACTGCTAAATAGTCGCATGACATGGTTGACCGCTTGGCGCACACGAAATCAGGGGCACGTCGGCACTGTCGAGACGGACAAACTTTTGTTGCCTCTGGCAAAGAAAGAAGGAAAGAAAGAAAGAAAGAAAGGAACATGTCTCTCCGCAATCGGCTACCGCTGCCCGCTGCATGGTTCGACGACTGGTCCAAAAGGCAAAAGTGGCGGCGCGACAGACGTCCCGCGGGCGATCTGCGGCCGCAACGCTCGCACGCTGGCCTGCATATTGACAGGCCGCATTGAGGGCAGGATGGACCCACTCCAATACTCTCAAGGTTCCCTCGCGATAGGCAAACGCCGTGGGCCATGGCCCGAATATGTTCGGGGGTGCTTTCATCTTGATATTCCACATCACAAACTCCGCCATAACACACGATAGTCATGACCACAAACTCTAACACCATAGCTAACGGGGGGTTCCCAGGATCCAGCCATTGAGGCGCCTACAACAAGCGACTCTCACCTGACAGTCCGCAGAAGCAAGCATATAGCAGCAACGGGCTGGCATGACGAGGCGGACAGAGCACGCACCCATTGGATGCCCATGCGGAACCTGCCTGTGAACGTAGTTGACATTTCGCGGCCGGGAAAGCCACCGACCAAATTTTTCCCCGCATGCTTTTCATTGCCTGTACAAAGAAAGTCCCACGTATCGTCCGGCTGTGGCCGCCGATCCCAGCGCGTGAGTTGTGAGTCTTCCAGAATCCACTCTGCGGCTCAGGGTTGGGCCAAACACATCATGGTCTCTTCACCGCCACTGAAGAACCCAATGGCCACGACACCTCGAAGCTGCATTAGAGCATATATCATATACCCGATATACCACTTGCCGGTCGAGTTCCGAACCGTGCAGAGGAAGCGGCTCGCCGGCTCCAAGCAGTCAATGCAACGGACCCGCCAGTCCGTCACAGATCGTCCCGCACTCGCAGCCAGCACATGCAGCGCGTCGCTTACCCGCGCATGGGTGGCCAAAATTGAACTCAAGGATGAGCCTCGCAAGGCCATTATCACGTCCCGAGCCTATGTATAGCCTTGAACTTCTATTGTTGACTAAAATGAGCAAACTCTTAGCAAAGGGCTTCTCTAAATGTATGCTATGACGGCTTACCGAGATCGGCTCACACTATTGACGAAAGACCGATCACTATGCAGATGGAGAAGTAACTGACAAACGCAAAAGAAGAAAACAGACTGCACCGTTATAACCCGTACACAGCGAACCGAGCCATCCCATCCGGCTGACCATCCCTTTTTTCGCCTCCCATGCTTATTATGCGACCCTACGAAAGAGCCCGAAGACCTTCCTAATCTAGAACTCCCAGTCCTCGTCCACTGATTTGATCGCCCAATCAAACTTCTCGCGCAGCGTCTTCGAGAAGAATCGCTCGATTGGGACGTTGAACTTTTTGGAAAAGACGACCGTGAGACGGGGGTCGATGTAGTTCTAATCTCGTCATTAGCATGATGTTATTGTTGTTCAGATGCGGTATATACTTACGATTTTGGAAGTGCCTAGTGCAACTTCCTTGTTACCCTCCTTGTCTTCCATCTGCACCTTCATCGTCTCGATTCGCTGCTCGAGCTTCTCAACGTTCGCTTCCATCTTCTCGACGGTCGGGCCTTTGCCCTCGGCTTCGACTTTGCTAGTCTTGTGCTCCTTCTTCAACTTCCTCTCTAGCTCGGTGGCGACCTCTAGGCGCTCATCCAGCTCCTTGGGCTTCATCTCCTTCTCGCCTTCGGCCTTGAGTTTCTCATTGTCTTTTTCAAACTTCTTTGTGATCTTTTGGCGCTGTTCTTCCACGAGAAATTCGATGTGTTGCTTGACCCATTCATCGTCAAGGTCCTCCGGCCGCTCGAAGTACTCAGCACCCTTTTTCTTCTTGGTCTTGGAGTCAATGTCGATCATCATCTGCTTGGTCCTCCAGACTTGATACCGAAGACCATTAATCTGCGTACTCGATTAGCATTGGAATGTTGACCATGTCGAAGGCTAACGTACCTTCTCTTGCATCTTCTCGATGGAGCCAGCATGACCGGCAGCCACGGTACGCTTGTGGTTACACAGGATAGCAACCTCTCGATTAGCATCGTTGTACTCCTTGACCTTCTCGGGTATTGTGCCTGTTGGCTTCATGTCCTTGAGGAGCCGCGCCATAGTCCAGGAAGCGTTGTATGTACGGAACACCTTAGCTGTTAAACCGGCCATGTAGCTCGTCAAGTGCTTATTGAGGGCGGAAGTTGTTAGACGGTCGAAAATATCATCACCATTAGTCTTAGGAGCTTTCTTGAAGATCTTCAAGTTCTTGAAGACTTGAGGGTCGACGGTGACCTCGTCGTAGAAACGGATACTGTCCTTACCCAAGAAGTCGAAAATGACGAAATGCGGTGGTTTGAGAGTGACGTGCTCATACTTTAGAGAACAGCAACCAACGGTGTCGGCTTCGTCTTCGCCCTTCTCATTACCCGCACGAAGAGCAAACTGGTCAATCAGGTAGATGGCGGTAGCGCGCTGCCGATCGGCCATCTTCTCCGACTTGAGATCTCGGCGGTAATCCTCTCGAATTGTGTCGATGTGCTTTTTCAGCTCCCTTGCCTTTTCAAACTTCTTGAAGTCGCTCTGCCCTTTGATGTCGGAGTTGGCGGCAAGCATGACGTACTTGTAGGCACCGTTGATGTTCTCTTGCCACATTGCAAGCCAGGTACCTTCCTGATCATGCTTAATCTCCTTCCATCTGTGCCCCGCAGGGGGCTCTGGGACCTTAGCCTCCTTGCCGATGTTGATGGTGATCTGCTCCGGCAGGACGCGCTTCTTCACCCGTCCGGTCTTGGGATGCTCGCCGCGGCCACGGAAAAGACTGGGGGGTTCGACTCTGAAGTTGCCCACCTTCTGTTTGCGACCATCCCAGGTGCAGTACATGTAAGGTGCTTCAGCGGCGTCCTTCTCCGCCTTGAGCGCCTTCTTCTCCGCTGCAGGCAGAGCCTTCTTGGCGGCACGCTCCGATTCGAACCACTCAAAGATGGGCTTGAAGTCGCACTTCTCAAACTTCTTGATCTTGACCGTGTTGCCGTCTTTATCCTTGCCATGGCCGGTCTTATCCAATATGGCTGTGAAATCTTCGAAGAAGTTCTTGTTGAAGGTGGGGTTTTCCACATTGTGGGTGGAATTGAGCATGCTGCCATAGAACGTCGCAACTTCTTCGGCGTCCTTGTGCAATGTCACGGGAACACCGTCGTAGACCAGCTTGACTTTCTTCGGGAGCGGTTGGTACTCCGGCGGGAAGACGACACCGTTGTGCTCGAGGGCCGACCATTTCTTCGTGCCGTCGCCCTTTGCCGTGTTCTCCCACCAGCGATATTCCTCTTCTTCGTCCTCAGCCTGCTGGTCCTGCTCGGTCTCGGCCTTACTCTTTGCCTTGCCCTTCTTTGCGGGAGTGGCGGCTTCGGCTTTCACCTTGGTGGTCTTCTTCACTGCGGCCTTCTTTGCAATGGGCGCATTTGAGTCGGAATCGGCCTTCTTGACGCCATTCGAAGCTCTCTTCGCCGGTTGCTTCTTTCCCTTCGCAAGAGGCACGTCATCGTCGCTCTCGCTATCGGATTTGGCCTTACGCTTCGCTGCAGCCTTCTCCTTCGTCCTAATCTTCTTAGCCTCCTTCGTAGCAGCTTTCTCGATCTTCTCCTTCTCCTTGACCAGTTTGGCGTTCAGTGGGATGTCGGAATCAGACGATTCGCCGATCTGAGCGGCAGTGGCCTTGGGGGGCTTCCTGACCTTCAGAGGCACATCGCTAAGCTCGGACTCGGAGTCGTCCTTGACCTGCTTATTTTGCTGAGAGGTCCGGCGCCGCTTACTCTAAGGAGAGTCAGCGTGCTGAATGCAAAGGGACCAGGGACAGCACGCACCAGAGGTTTATCGTCGTCTTCTGAACTGCTCGCTTCCTTGTACGTCCTGCCATTTGTGAGGCTGCCGCGCACCTTGCGCTTGCCGTTGGTGGTGCCACTCGCGGGAGGGTCGGTGTCCATCTCCTCGACGGGCCCCATGCGGATCGAGACACCCGGCTCGACGTGGCCGTTGGACGGATTTTGCTTGTCCATGGTCCTGTCGACGCTTTTGGGAATGCGGTCGTCGGATTTTACTAGAGGCCGCGGGTTAGCCATGGCAAAGTGGTGGGTTGTGTGCGTAAAGGTGGAGAGGGTAGATGAGCGAAGTTGGACGCGACTGAGGCAGCGATCGGGCCCGGGTAAAAGACCGTCGCGTGCAAAGAGATACGTGGACGGTGAAACAAACGTCCGTTTGCGCGGAGGGACTCACCTCCGTTTCTGCCGCGCGCAAGAGGCGCATCGTCTTCAGAGGAAGACATTGTGGGCCGAGGCCGCTGCGGGCAGAGATGGGGGTGATGGAAGACAGAACGACCAAGTCCAGCTCGATCTGCGGGCGTGGCAGACGTAGCTGTAGCGAACGAGACGGCACAGGAGGGTGATAGGCGGGGACGACAGGCGCGGGCGAGGTTGAGACAACCACGCTGCGCGAGTGGTGACAGCGGCGGGATGGTGGCGAGGGAAAAGTGAACGAGGAGCGAGAGTGAGGAATGCGGGTGTTTAAAAGAGTGAAGGGAGACTCGATCGCAAATTCCCCTGCCGCCGAAGCCACTACCACCAAGTCCGCTTATTTTCTTCCCGTAACAATCGTTAGACACGAAGCGGCGCGTTCACCTCAGCGGCCAGAACACGGCCAACCAGCGGTACCGCACGCTGCGTGGTGAGGGTCAGCTGTGACGGGCCTCGCTCACTGCGCCGAATCCATCTAATTGACTCCGCAGCCGTGGTTCCAGGCGGCCGTTTACCATTTGTGCAGTGCAAGCGGTCCTGCGCGCTGCCGCCTGTCGGTCGAATTTTACTTAGTCAGCTTTCATAACAGCAGTCGGCACGTGACCCTGTGGCAGGGTTCCGCCAGAACATTGGCTTCTCGCAGAGCCGAACAGCTTCCCATCACCCGCCAGCAAGACAGCAGTCGACCACGGACCCGCACGGCTGCCTGCCATCTCCGCTCCATCTCAATTGCTCTTCTCCAGCACCATGCTTTCCCGAGCAGCGCGTCCGGCTCTGCGGGCTGGCGTGGCCGCCGCACGGTAAGATTCCTTGGGTGCATCTTTTCCCGCACCGCTGCATCGTGGCCGCGGCATCGCCAATGGCATCAGAAACTGACTGGTAGCGTGTGATACAGGCCGGCCACCCTCAATGCCCCCAGTACAGCTACGTACGCGACCCTGCGCGAGATCGAAGGCCGTCTGAAGTCGATTCGCAACATTGAGAAAATTACCAAGACGATGAAGATTGTCGCCTCCACCAAGCTCACCCGCGCCCAGCGGGCCATGACCGAGTCCCGCGCCTACGGACAGGTGTCCAACACTGTTTTCGAAAAGGCCGAGACGAAGGCGATGGAGGGCGAGGGCAAGAAGACGCTGTACGTCGTCTGCAGCTCCGACAAGGGTCTTTGTGGCGGTATCCACTCGGGCATGTCGAGGGCGACGCGGAGGTTCCTCCTGGAGCAGCCCGATGCCGACCTCGTTGTGTTGGGCGAGAAGTGCAAGGCGCAATTGAGCCGCTCCAACGCCAGGAACATGCAGCTCAGCTTCGCCGGCATCGGCAAGGACGTCCCCACCTTCGCGGATGCCGCAGCCATCGCCGACCAGATCAGCATGCTCCCGACCGACTATGCCTCCATCAAGATCGTCTACAACAAGTTCATCAACGCTCAAAGCTACGAGGCCGTCGTCATTGAGGCTTTCTCCGAGGAGGCCATTACCCAGTCCCGTACGTCTGGATGTCCGTGTGGAATGCTCCAACTGACCGTCAATAGCCAACTACGCCGCTTTCGAGATTGATGACGAGGTGCTTGGCAACCTCCGCGAATATGCGTTCGCCAACTCGCTCTACTGGGTATGTGTGAGAACACCTACCACAAGACAACCGCTAATGGTATGCTAGGCACTTGCTGAGGGCCACGCCTGCGAGCAGTCTGCGCGGCGAAACGCCATGGATGTAAGTCTTGCCCACTCCCCTTGTCATCCACCAGCTAACGTCTGCAGAACGCTTCCAAGAACGCCGGCGACATGATCAACAAGTTCCAGATCCTGTTCAACCGCACTCGCCAAGCCGTCATCACGGGCGAACTCGTCGAGATTATCACTGGTGCTGCTGCGTCGGAAGAGGGCTAGAAGGTGCCATGTTAGACTGCATATCCCAAAATGTCGGCTCGATTACCCTAGTATGGGCTGTGTAGAATAAGTACCTGTTCATATGCTCCTTTGTAACACAGCTATCAAGCTTAGTGCCTCGTCTGACTTGTCTTTATGTTTGTGCAGCGGCCTTGGCTACATAAATGCTCCTGCATTGCACTGCGCTGCGCTCGGCTGTCGTGATCTGCTGGTTTGCCCGTCGTGAGGTCTCAGGACCCGAGCTGTGAGACTCATGTCGAGGAAATCTCACGCGACTGCGCACATTTCACTTACTTCTCTGCGTTTCCTTTTTCCATAGCTCGTCGTATTGGTGCGCAGCGGCGACTTGGGGCAGCGCTTGTAGGGGTTCCCGCCGCACCGCTGCAAGTCAGAAAAGCATTCACACATGGGTCGCGCATGGAAAAGGCCATCGCAGACCGGGCGCTGCATCAATTGATCCCGACGTGCAAGGCCGCTGCCTGAATGAGCTAGGCGGCCTCTCGATGAGGAAAGTGCGCGGCGGCTAACAGTGCTGGTTCGCGATTGCGAAACATTGCCGGCCGTTGAAACATGTTGGTCTCTATTTCTTTTGCCGCAACACTGCTAGCCCCTCCGTGTGCTGCAGGAGAGAAGCACTTGAGCAGGAACGGGCAGGTCGTGAGGGGGGCTATATTACGACTCGTAAGGCCCATTTTCAGTCGTCCGGTCTCATGTCCTTCAGCCTGCAATCGTTCGCTGTCACTTTTTCTGTCATTTCTGCTGAGCGGCGCTTGAAGGTCGCCGTTCCACGGTTCCGCTCCCGTTTCATCCTCGTCGAGCATTAACCCCGGCACCGCAGCGACCGGGCAACCAGCCAACAACTGCGCGCAACACGTGTCGCAGCATTGAGCATTCGGTCCCAATTGGTCGTTCCCTTGGCTGCTATCACATTGGCAGGGTGCTCCCTTGGTTCCTGCAGCGCCTCGATTGGGCTGGGCTTGACGCGCTTTTTGAACAAAAGGGTTCCCAGGGTACCGTCTGGTCCGGTCATTCAACGGAACCAGACTTCGACCTTCGCCTTCTCACTTAAAGTTTGGACGTATCGGGTACGCAATATCGACAGCACAAGGACAAGGCAACATGGGTTCGGAATCCCAGTATGTGGTTATGAAGAAGAGGCTTGCGGAGGTTAAGCAGCTCTTTCAGACGAGACATTATGTCCAGTGCGCCACGCTCTGCGAGCAACTGACTCGCGCGACCGATGAGGTATGTGTCTGAACCCTTCTGGAAGTCTACATCGACTCGATCGAGATACGCTACTCCCAAAGCAACGCAATCACTAACAAGATCATAGATCCATCCCGTCCACTTGGCATACCTGCACTTCTACCTCGCAATGTCCCACGACACCATGGCCCGCGAAACCACATGGAAACACCGCTCTACAGAACTGGATCTGGCCGAGCAGCACTACCTCGCCGCCCTAGCAGCTCTCTCCGCCTCAGCACCCCAAGAGGTCGACAATGTCTTGGAGCGCTCACCCTCCTCCCCTTCATCCGAAGACGACCTAGCTGTCAAAGGCCGCCGCGTCTCCGATGCGTCCCAGGAATCCATAGCATCCAGCGCCACTTCCCTCGCAGAGTCAGACACGCAATCAACACCGAGGAGAGTCCCTTCTTCTTCTTACCTCAAAGCCCGCGCCCTCTTCGAAAAGGTCCAAGACAACTCTTCAACCCCGCCAAAATCCCAATCATCAAGTTCCTTCAGGACTCCTAGACCAGCTAAACGCCGCCCGGCCCCTATCATCCTGCCTTACACAACGCATTCCCACCACGAGGGACGTTTCTCCGCCGAACTTATCTCCTTCATCGCTATGATCAAAACGCACTTAGACAACGTCCGACAGTTGAAGGAAACTCCCGTTGCGTTCAACGTCCGCTTCTCTGTCACACGATCGCGGAGCTCGACCGCGAGTCCAAGGCCGATTAGTAGGGATTCTTCGAGCTCGCATGAGTCGGAGGTGGAGGGTGCGCGGTGGGCGAGGAGGGCGGTGAATTTTCGACAGAGGTTCAATCCGGAGAGTGTAAGACAGCTTTGTAACGAGGCGCTTGCTGAGCTATGAAGAACGCCCTCTGGGTCCTACACGGCCGCGACGGACATTTTTGAGAGTGCACCACGACATATGAAAGACAGACGGAGAAAGAGACATAACGACTTGGCTATGCAGCATATCTGATCGCTGGCGACCGACGAATCCCCTTCCCTTTCCCTACCAGTTATCGACATCCATTTCGACGCGAACAAGCACATTTCCTTATCCTGTAGTCAAATCTTTTATTTTCTTGGGGCGGCTGTTTGATGTTGGAAGATTGATACCCGGTTCTCCTCGCTGTTTTATCATATCCCCTTACCCCGTATCCGCATTTGTTTTTGTATGCTAACACGTACGCTGCGGACGCTAGTAGACATTGTGTTAAGTCTTGTGTGTATGATGTACGCATGTACGAATGATTGGGGCGATAGAATGAGAGCCCGTCGGATGAAGCGGATTTTGGGACAAGGTTGAACATAGCATCAAAGCAGTTGGGATACGAGAAAGTATTGCAAGATTTACTGCGTCTACATGGTCATGCGCTCCGTGATATCATCCATAAGTACTTTCCCACGATCGCCTCATCTTTGGAATGCCCAGAACGCCTGCAATGCATGATCCTCTCCCTCCGGCTCACTGTCAATCCACCAGGTTTCTCTCTAGGTCATCTCGGCCAACCCCCGCTTAACTCTCAGCGCCTTGATCTTGAGCAACCTCACACTCTCTAAAAACAGCTCGTCGCTATTCCACTGCCCCGTACTCTCAATCTTAAAGATAAAGTGATCCCGTATCCTGCCCAGCCTAACCTTGTCCTTGAACTCGGCATGACGCAAACACTCCCTGCTCACGGTGTCCCGCATCGGATCATGCACCACCGCTTTGGCCTCACCTTCTTTGCCCTGCAGCTCCGGGTCCTTCTGCGCGTCTTCGGGGGAAACTTTTTCAAGTTTGATGACGCCCTTGGGGAAGCAGCGCGCGAATTTCTTCGCATCAGCGCCGGTGATGGGTTTCAGGATGTCGATGGCGGGCATGAGGCGGTAGGAGGCGGTCGCGACGGGAGAGAATTTGGTGTGGTCTTTACCGACGCCTTTGAAGGCGTGCATCATGAGCTTGATCTGCTGTCCTGGGCGCATTTTCGCAATGAGGATGTCCGGGTTTGCGGCGCGGATAGGATCGTCCTTGAACAGCTGGTGCTGCTTGCCGATGGGTACCCATACCATATCCTTCGCATAAACGCTATGATTCACATACAACTTGTTCGGATCCGTCTCGCCCTGTCTCATTCGATCTTTCCCGCCCTCTTGCCACGAGCAGTCCACCTCCAACGTGAACTGGGCGCAATTATAGTCGGACGGCGGCTCTTCCTCGCCCCCTTCTGCGGGCTTGTTTCGCCACTTCATCCAGCGCAGGCCGTCACGCGAGCCGTGCAAGGGAATCAGGCCCAGGCGGTGGGAGAGCACTTCGTCCTGGATGATGGAGGTGTTTTGCAACATGAAGACAGTCTCGATGGCGACGGTGGGGACTTCGGCGATGAGGATGCGGCGGAAGGCGTTGGCGATGGCCGTGTCGACGCCGATGAGGGAGAAGGTGAGGTCGAGGGCGGGGTCTGTGTTTTCGACATCGGGGCGCAATGGGTCTGGGGGTGGGGTGGAGTAGAACTGGACTTTGAGGTTCTGGATGTGTTTCAGCAGGCAGTTCATTGCGTGGAGACTGCAGGAGCGAGTACCTCTCGGAAGTGGTCTAGGTTCCACTCATGGTTCTCGCCCGGCCAGTGGCCTGGGAAGTCTGTCGATGCTTGGTTGCTCACGGTTTCGGGCCCGACTTGGAGCCTCTGTAGCGAAGTTAGTGGCATAAACCGCAGATACTCTTGGCCGCATGCGTACCTTCCGCCGCGCCAGCTCCTCTGCACCCGGTACAGTCATTGCTGCGGGTGTGGTGTAGATATCAGAAATTCGGGCGGGGAGCTCGTTGCTCGAACTTTTTCGAGCAGCGCCAAGCCGCCCGCCGCCGAGCCAATCGAGGGATCTCAATATCCTTTACCTCATCACTCGCGAAAGCTGGCCGACAACGCCACGACTACTCTCTCCCCTCCACCCACCCATTGACGTCGCAAACGGGCATCGACCGTCTCGCACAGTCCCCATGCCCGTCTCCATTGCGCGTCTTGCCGGCCACACGGCGAAGCGCCTGTGCCTGACGCCCCGACGGACCCTCGCAAAAGCCCCGAGGGTCTGCCCCATTGCCCGCTGTCTGTCGACTTCGCTCCCGCGCCCCTATGCCGACGTTGACGAGAACCTGCGGACGCGCCTGGTCGAGATCCCCGTCGACGAGCGCTTCGGCCAGGACGAGGAATCCGCGGATCCGCACAACCTGAGAGCCGAGCAGGACGACGACGGCAGCATCACGAACAGGAAGATCCGGCATTACACGGTCAATTTTGGGCCCCAGCATCCGGCTGCCCATGGCGTGTTGCGTCTGATTCTGGAGCTCAATGGCGAGGAGATTGTGCGCGCGGACCCGCACGTCGGGCTGCTGCACCGCGGGACGGAGAAGCTCATCGAGTACCGGACATACCTGCAGGCGCTGCCCTATTTCGACCGCCTGGACTATGTTTCCATGATGACAAACGAGCAGTGCTTCTCGCTGGCCGTAGAGAAGCTGCTGAACATTGAGATTCCGATACGGGCGAAGTACATCCGGACTATGTTTGGCGAGATCACGCGTATCTTGAATCATCTCATGTCGGTCCTGTCCCACGCCATGGACGTTGGTGCTCTGACACCCTTCTTGTGGGGTTTCGAGGAGCGTGAGAAGCTCATGGTGGGTCTGCATCTTAGTATAGGGGTTGGAGAAGTTCGGCTAATGCGGTGCAGGAATTCTACGAACGTGTGTCTGGCGCCCGTCTCCACGCAGCCTACGTGCGCCCTGGCGGTGTATCGCAGGACCTCCCTTTGGGCCTTTTGGATGACATTTACCAGTGGGCAACCCAGTTCGGTGACCGCATTGACGAGACCGAGGAGATGTTGACGGACAACCGGATCTGGATTGGCCGCACCAAGGGCGTCGGCGTCGTCTCTGCCGCTGATGCCATCAACTACTCCTTCTCCGGCGTTATGCTCCGAGGTTCCGGGGTGCCATGGGACATTCGCAAGTCGCAGCCCTATGACGCATACGATCAGGTAGAGTTCGATGTTCCCGTTGGCGTCAACGGCGACTGCTATGACCGTTACCTGTGCCGCATGGAGGAGTTTCGCCAGTCCCTCCGCATCATCCACCAGTGTCTGAACCAAATGCCTGCCGGCCCCATCAAGGTCGAGGACTACAAGATCGCTCCCCCGCCCCGTGCCGCCATGAAGGAGAACATGGAGGCATTGATCCACCACTTCTTGCTGTTCAGCAAGGGCTACAGCGTCCCGCCTGGTGAGACTTACAGCGCGATCGAGGCGCCCAAGGGCGAGATGGGCGTTTTTTTGGTGTCAGACGGCAGCGAGAGGCCGTACAGGTGCAAGATCAGGGCACCTGGTTTCGCACATTTGTCCTGCATGGACCAGATCTCAAGGGGTCATTTGTTGGCTGATGCCGTTGCAATCATTGGGACTATGGACCTGGTATTCGGTGAGGTCGATCGGTAGACAGGCGGAAGACGAAACAGAAAGAAAGAAAATAGAAGCGAGAGAGCGCCATCGTCACAGGCTAGCCGGAGGTCGCTGGAGAAGCTGTACATACTGTACCCTAGGTCTTTTCCTTGAAGTCAATCTACGTTTGCATGTTCACACTAATTGGCATCCACCCAGTCTATTGACCCGGCCTCTTGTGGTAAGTAATTCTTAGGAAATAACAAGCAATCCGCAGTCCGTGCAAGGGGTCCTGATTGCCCTTACACTGCTAAGAACCGTAAGTTTAAAAAATTCTATGCGCCTTTGATAGGGCTTAGTATAAGCTAGCGCATATAGAAACGAGCTATATAGGGTATTAAGCTACCCTACTAAAACACGACCCCCCTAGAAAGTAATAAATTTCTTAGCTATCTATAACGTATAAGATAGGCGAGTTAAATAAACGAGTAAGTTAGATACTTTACTATAGTAAAGCGAGATGCGGTAACTTAGCATAGTTACGTATAGAGTATATTATTAACCTTTCGTCTAGATAGCCCTTAGAATAAAATACTAATCTCTCTCTTATTATTTTACCTATTTAATAAACTCTTACCTTAGGTCTCGTTATTTACATATAAATAGGGGGACTACCTCTTAGAGGTATCTACGTTTAAGGCTATAGCTTACTAAGTATATAAATAGAATAGCGTATAACGTTCTTATTTATAAATAGAAGGTTACTTATTATTATATTACTTAATTACTTTATAAAATAGTAGAGTAGGGTTTATTTCCTAATATATAGTAATTATAGATAGTGCGTTAGTATATAGGTATAAAGAGGGCGAATATATTATAGAGAGTATCTAAGTTATATAAAAGGTAGCTGTAGAAGGTGTATAAGTATAGGTAGTTAACCTATAGGTTCTATTTCCTATCTTTATTCTTAGCGTAATATTTATATTAGTCTAACTTCTTAATTTTACTATACCTATTACTTTTTTTAAGTTATATAGTAATAAAGTTCTTTTATAGAGAGTCTGCTAGCTCTCTATATACCTTAAAGGCTAGCCTCCTTTAGTATATTATTAGTGCTAGGCGTGTCTTTCTTAATTTTATATAAAGGGCATTACTATTAAAAAGCTTTAGAAGGTAGCTAGAAGTAGGTAGTACTCTAAAGTTAACATCTTTATAACCTATAAGCGCTATATAAAGTAGTATAATACTTATCTTCTAGTATATTTACTTCTTTCCTACTATAAAGATAGGTCTTTACTAACTTTTTAGAGAAGTTAAGCTAACTTTCTATTAGTGCGTTAATATTCTAACCTTTATATTATATAGGCTAAGCGTTAAAATACTATCTATTATTCTAAGGCTAATAATAACTAGGTAGAGGTATATACCTATGCTATTACTATAAATTAGAGTATAATCTACTAGCGTTTTAAGATTAAATGTTTTTAAAAGCTTAATAGTAGGAAGCTTAAGTATATATAATAGCGTTCTGCTTTTTATAAGAATAACTTTACTTAATACTAAGTAAGTGCCTTTTTCTTTTCTTTCTATACACTTTCTATATATATTTCTAGAAAGTACTAAGGTTTTATAATAGAGTTTAGATAGCGTAGATTATATAATACCTACTAACTTTATAGCCTATAAGAAGATAAAGGCGTACTTTACATAGGTTAATAATAGTAGTAACTTTACGCCTAGTTTAGTAACTAACTATAAGTATTATTAGTACTACTATAGCTCTAATATGCTAGATTATATAGTACTAATAATCTAGCATAATATTTACTAGTTTACGCCTAGTTCTTTTATAGATAGTAATATTTTACGTGCTCTTACTAATAATATCTATATATAGAATTTCCCTTATTAAAGGGTTATAAGTTCTTTAGTATATATAAAGAGTTAATTAAATATTAATTATATGTAAAGCTGTAGCCTTACTATTCTACTTAAAGCTATAACTCTATATAGAATATCTAGAGGTCTAACTTTTAGGTTACTTATTAGATAGAGTTCTAATAAGTAGCTATTTAGCTTAATTCTTAAATTCTCTATAGGGCTTTTCTCTTATAACCTTATAGATAACGCAGTATAGTTCTATCTATAGTTTAAGTACTTAGTAATATATTACTAGTCCTATATTACTATCTATAAGTAGTAGTTTCATTTATAGAATTCTACTAATATTCTTCTAGAAGCTCTACGTAATTATTAAGTGCAGCCTTTAGTTCTTATATACTTTACTCTAGCAGCTAGCCTAGCTATTTAATATAATAGAAGCGCTAGTTCTTAACTATCTTATAGGCTAGTATAGCTTTAACTTTATACTAGTTACTATTATCTAACTCTAGGTATTCTATAGAGCCTAGCTTAAAGTTTAAGATATCTTACAGCGTTACCTACTTCTTGTTACGTTCCTGCGGGGCAGCTAGTTCTAAAGGGGTAAGTTAGTTCTTAGGCAGGAGCGACAACGAAGAGAGAGGTTATTAGTTACGTAAGTAAGTAACAGGGTAGTTAGTATTAAGGTTATAAAACTATTAAATTAACTATACTTATTAGAATCTAAATAATAGATTATTAAATAAGTTAAATACTAGAAACTATAAGGGTTTCTGCTATTCCTATATACACGTAGTTTAGGCACTAGTAGTTAGCTATAGGACTATTACTAGTCGCGATAGCTTCTATTATAACTATTGCTAGTCCTTAGCGTGGCTATTAGTTACGTGGTTGCCTTTAGTTAGTAAACGTATCTTAGTGCGCATTCTTTAGCAGCTGCTAGGATAGCTAATTAGTTGCCTAGATACTTATTTAACCTACTAGTTGTAACACTTCTTAAGTAGAGAGACGTAAAAGCTAGAATATAGATAGAATATAGATAGAAGAAGCTTAAGCTAGTAGCTAAGCTTCCTATACCTTACTATAATAGAGAATAGGCCTATAAACTTAGTATTAAGCTTCTTTAAAGGGCGCTTTATTTTAATATAGGTTAATTTAAAAATAATCTAGTCTTAAACTATAAAGTGCTTATCTATTTACTTAGTATTATACTAGTAACTTTAGCTCTCTTAAGCGTAGGCTAATATACTATATATATTAGAATACACCTACGCTTTTTAGTTAAGGTAGTTCTTAATATGCTAGTAGATATCTAGAGTCTTTCTAGTAGTATTCTAGTTTAAAGAAGCTAGCTATAGCTAGTGCTTATTCTCTAAGCTATTAAAACTCTTATGTTTAACGCCTATAGTAACTTTAATTAGTAAGTAGCCGTAGCTAGAGTGCCTCTTAGAGTTATATACGTACTTAGCTATTAGTAGTAAATCTACTTAGTTATCTTACTAGTAATTTATATATATCTATAAGTATACTGTTAGGTTCTTATAAGGTAGCTAATCCTATAAGGGGCAAGTTAGTTCTTAGGCAGGAGTAATAATAGAGAGAGAGGTTATTAGTTACGTAAGTAAGTAATAGGGTAGTTAGTATTAAGGTTATAAAACTATTAAATTAATAATGCTTACTAGAATCTAAATAATAGATTATTAAATAAGTTAAACACTAGGAACTATAGGGGTTTCTAGGTTCCTATATATAATAGTGCTATCCCTTTAGGGTGTTGCTATCTAGAAAGTGCAGAAGGGTGCAGCTATCTAGAAAGCGCAGAAGGGTGCAGCTATCTAGAAAGCGCAGAAGGGTGCAGCTATCTAGAAAGCGCAGAAGGGTGCAGCTATCTAGAAAGCGCAGAAGTGTGCAGCTATCTAGAAAGCGCAGAAGGGTGCAGCTATCTAGAAATAGTTAGCTATCCCTTACTTAGCGGGATATTATTACTTAGTAGGATAGTGTTATTATATAATCTTAGTTGCAGTATTATAGTGCTACCTTATACTATTACTATTATTCTATCCTTTCTACCCTTTATTTTACATTCTTAGACCTTAATATTACCTCCTCTCTTTCTAGATAATTATTCTAATACCCCTACTTATTCTCCTATACCGTGTTTTACTATAGGTATAAAGTTTATAGGTTTTCTACGCGTAGTTCGTATTCCTTAGACCTTACTAACTATACCTAAGGAATACTAAACCTATAGAGCGCGTACGCCCTATAAGAAGACTTCTACCTTAGAGCATTAGTCCTAAGTAGCGCGCGTTTATATAGCTACGTAAGAGATATTATTCTAGTATAGTTATTATAAAAAGAAGAATCTATAATATTTTTTAGATATAGCGTTTAGTTACTATACTAGGTGTATTATAGTAAAGGCTAAGTATAGTTTATTTATTCCTAAGAAGAAGTAGAAGAAGGTAGAGTAAGAGAAATATAAAAAGAAACTAGCGCTTTTTTATATAGAGAAATCTATAGCGTAGGTTACTTAGGTAGTTACTTACGCGTAGTATAAATTAGTAAAGGTAAAGAGTTATAAGTAAGATATAGCTTATTAGAACTTTACCTTACTTTAAGTTTAAGAGTAGTTAGGTAAATTAAGTATAATACTCTTATTTTCTGTAGGTATAGCCCCTGCTAACCTACGCTAGTTATAAGTTAATAGTCTTCTTCTTTTTAATTTCTTATTAGATTAGCTTCTTAATAATTTCCTATCTTTAGTCTCTTTAGAGTCTATTTTAGTAGTTTAAGCCTTTTTACCCCTATAGATAGTAGCGCTATTCTTTAGTTTATAAGTAGTTTCTTTAGTTATATTTATCTAGTATAGTAGCAAGCGTTAAACCTTAGTCTTACTTTTTTAAGTAGTTACTAATAGTTTTATAGGTTAGCTTTAGGTTTCTATATATTATCTAATTCTAGATAGCCCTTCTACTTTACTAGCTATTTCTAGTAGAAGTTACTATTCTAGAAGTTTTATTAGTCTACTTTGCGGTACCCGCGTAGTACTTTAATATTATACTTATTATCTTTATTCTTTTAGTAGTAGAATATTTTTTATAGTAGCGTCTTAGGGTCTATTAGTTCTAGGATAGATACGTAGAATACTAGGTAGATTTTTATATTACTTAGAAGTTAGAGTTTATAGTTTACTAGGCTAATTTATTTAAGAACTAAAAATAGTCTAACTTTTACGTAATCTAAACCCTTATTTAGTTATATTATGCGAAGATTTTTTATAAGTAGATATACTCTATCCCCCTTCTTTAGCTAAGGTGCCGTTTTTCGTTTTTAGTTATTATATTTAATACTTTTTTATTAAGCTTTCTGTATGTTTTCTTTTATCTCTTTATATATTTCTTATA
>MU005587.1:701467-716081 GCA_010405425.1 Lentithecium fluviatile CBS 122367
ATAGAGAGAGAGGTTATTAGTTACGTAAGTAAGTAATAGGGTAGTTAGTATTAAGGTTATAAAACTATTAAATTAATAATGCTTACTAGAATCTAAATAATAGATTATTAAATAAGTTAAACACTAGGAACTATAGGGGTTTCTAGGTTCCTATATATAATAGTGCTATCCCTTTAGGGTGTTGCTATCTAGAAAGTGCAGAAGGGTGCAGCTATCTAGAAAGCGCAGAAGGGTGCAGCTATCTAGAAAGCGCAGAAGGGTGCAGCTATCTAGAAAGCGCAGAAGGGTGCAGCTATCTAGAAAGCGCAGAAGTGTGCAGCTATCTAGAAAGCGCAGAAGGGTGCAGCTATCTAGAAATAGTTAGCTATCCCTTACTTAGCGGGATATTATTACTTAGTAGGATAGTGTTATTATATAATCTTAGTTGCAGTATTATAGTGCTACCTTATACTATTACTATTATTCTATCCTTTCTACCCTTTATTTTACATTCTTAGACCTTAATATTACCTCCTCTCTTTCTAGATAATTATTCTAATACCCCTACTTATTCTCCTATACCGTGTTTTACTATAGGTATAAAGTTTATAGGTTTTCTACGCGTAGTTCGTATTCCTTAGACCTTACTAACTATACCTAAGGAATACTAAACCTATAGAGCGCGTACGCCCTATAAGAAGACTTCTACCTTAGAGCATTAGTCCTAAGTAGCGCGCGTTTATATAGCTACGTAAGAGATATTATTCTAGTATAGTTATTATAAAAAGAAGAATCTATAATATTTTTTAGATATAGCGTTTAGTTACTATACTAGGTGTATTATAGTAAAGGCTAAGTATAGTTTATTTATTCCTAAGAAGAAGTAGAAGAAGGTAGAGTAAGAGAAATATAAAAAGAAACTAGCGCTTTTTTATATAGAGAAATCTATAGCGTAGGTTACTTAGGTAGTTACTTACGCGTAGTATAAATTAGTAAAGGTAAAGAGTTATAAGTAAGATATAGCTTATTAGAACTTTACCTTACTTTAAGTTTAAGAGTAGTTAGGTAAATTAAGTATAATACTCTTATTTTCTGTAGGTATAGCCCCTGCTAACCTACGCTAGTTATAAGTTAATAGTCTTCTTCTTTTTAATTTCTTATTAGATTAGCTTCTTAATAATTTCCTATCTTTAGTCTCTTTAGAGTCTATTTTAGTAGTTTAAGCCTTTTTACCCCTATAGATAGTAGCGCTATTCTTTAGTTTATAAGTAGTTTCTTTAGTTATATTTATCTAGTATAGTAGCAAGCGTTAAACCTTAGTCTTACTTTTTTAAGTAGTTACTAATAGTTTTATAGGTTAGCTTTAGGTTTCTATATATTATCTAATTCTAGATAGCCCTTCTACTTTACTAGCTATTTCTAGTAGAAGTTACTATTCTAGAAGTTTTATTAGTCTACTTTGCGGTACCCGCGTAGTACTTTAATATTATACTTATTATCTTTATTCTTTTAGTAGTAGAATATTTTTTATAGTAGCGTCTTAGGGTCTATTAGTTCTAGGATAGATACGTAGAATACTAGGTAGATTTTTATATTACTTAGAAGTTAGAGTTTATAGTTTACTAGGCTAATTTATTTAAGAACTAAAAATAGTCTAACTTTTACGTAATCTAAACCCTTATTTAGTTATATTATGCGAAGATTTTTTATAAGTAGATATACTCTATCCCCCTTCTTTAGCTAAGGTGCCGTTTTTCGTTTTTAGTTATTATATTTAATACTTTTTTATTAAGCTTTCTGTATGTTTTCTTTTATCTCTTTATATATTTCTTATATATTTCTAGCGTTATTAGCTGCTGTTTTAGTTTATACATTTATTAGTAGATTTCTTTTAAAGAGATATAGATATCTTCTATAGTTTACGTAGAATAGTATTTATCCTATTACTTCTAATTTCTTATTATTATATACTAGTTAGGCTATTAGTAGTAGTAATACCTAATTATTTTATAGTTTATTACTATATATCTTTAGATAGGTTTTTATAGTTCTATTAGTTCGTTCTATTTATCTATCTGTTTATAGGTAGTAGGCTGTTAATAGCTTCTATTTTATTCTAATAAGTGCTATTAGCGTTATCTAGTAGTTAGATATAAATAGTTTATTTTAATTACTAATAATTATTCTTAGTATTCCATAATGCCTAACTAATTAATCTAGGATTATAAATCTAAGTTGTCTTACTATATAGGTATTATAGAATAGAATTATTTCTATATACTTAGTAAATTAGTTAATAATTACTAATATCGCGTTATAGAATATATTAGTTACTAGGTCTCTTAAGTTTAGTAGTCTAGTAATAAAGTCTATAGAGATATTAGTTTAAAGTTCCTCTAGAATCTAGATAGCTTGCATTTCTCTATATAGTATATAGGTGCTATATTTATTCTTTTAGCAGTTTACGCATTTTTAGATATAGGTTATAACCTTCTACTTTATTTCTTTAAACTAGTAGTTACGTTAAATAAGCTCTATAGTTCTTATAATACTAGGGTGTTTGTATATTAGATTATTATAATATTATTTAATAACTTATTCTTACTATTTCTTAGATACCTCTTATTCTATTATAAGTAGCGTGTTAAGCTCTCGTAATAGGCTGTTACAACTAGTAGATTAAATAGGTATTTAGGTAACTAACTAGTTACCCTAATAGCCGCTAAAGGACACGCACTAAGATATAACTACTAACTACTATTAACTTACGTAACTAATAGTTATACTAAGAACTAGCAATAGTTATAATAGAAACTATCGCGACTAGTAATAGTCCTATAACTAACTACTAATACCTAAACTATATATATATAGAAATGGTAGGAACTCTTATAGTTCCTAGTGTTTAACTTATTTAATAATCTATTATTTAGATTCTAGTAAGTATTATTAATTTAACAGTTTTATAACCTTAATACTAACTACCTTATTATTTACTTACGTGACTAATACCCTCTCTCTCTATCGTTGCTCCTATCTAAGAACTAACTTACCCCTTTAGGACTAGCTACCCCATAGGAACGTAATATAGGCTAAGTAATTTGTCTCTATTTTCTACTAGAATAGCAGCGCGTGCAATTATTTTATTTCTAGCTAAGTTACTTTATTAGCTTAGTACGTTAGCGCGTCTATTTTCCTTTCCTAGTAAGTATATAATTCTAAACTTATACTGTCTAAGTGCTTTAGACTATCTTACTTATTATAGTAAGAGATTCTTCATTATAGTAAACTTTAAGAGGTTTTAATAATTAGTAAAGATAGTAAGTTTAGAGCAGCTAAGCGCGTAGATTTACTAATATTTAAGTGCTTTAACGGTTATAAACAGTTCTTTATTATAGATATTATATCTTATTTCTACGTCTATAAGCTTTTATAAGTAATAGGCTATTAGGCACTATTTTCTATTTCTTTCTTATTTTGTGTAAGCACTAAGGGCGTGGTTACTTACGTCTATTTCTATTTATAATAGCTTGCTACTTTAGAAGTTAATAAGTATAGATAGCGTAATGCACGCTATTTATAGAAGTTAGAAAGCCTTTTCCTATTTATCTCCCTATATAAATAGTATATTCTTTTTTATAAGTTCTATTAGAGGTGTAGTAACTACTATATATTTTTTAATAAACTATTAATTAAATCTGCAGAATCCTAGGAATTCTTAAATATGTATTACTCTCTTTAATTATAGCTATGTTTATATAGCTTTAATCTTATCTAAGCTTATTTTAATGCCTTCTATATTAATAATAAAGCCTAAGAATTTAAATTCTTATACGTAGAACTTGCACTTCTTAAGTTTTAAGCGTAGGCTTGCGCTTACTAATGCGTTAAGTACTATTTTAACATATTTTTTAGTAATCTTCCTCGTGTTTTAAGTAGATAAGGATGTCGTTTATATAGGTAATAATAAATATATTAAGATATTCTCTTAGCACGTTATTAATTAATACTTAGAACGTTGCTAGTATATTAGTAAGTCTAAAGGGTATAACTAGGTATTTATAGAGTCTGTATCTTAATTAGAATGCTATCTTCTATTCTTTACCTTTCTTTATCCGTATAAGGTGGTAACCGTCTTAGAGGTCTAGTAATGTAAAGATAGAGGCTTTTATATATCTATCCTTTAATTCGCTTACGTTAGGTAGTAGATACTAATTTTTAATAGTTATTACGTTAAGCTTTTAGTAGTCTATATAGAGTTATTATTCTTTATTCTTCTTTACTATAAAGGTAAATAGACTAGCTGCTAGTAATTTTAAGGCTTAAATATATTTCTTTTCTAGGGTTTTCTTTATAAATTCTCTTTTCTATTTAAGTTCTTTATCTATTTTTGCGTAGAGTAGTCTAAAGGGTAGTATTTTTCCTTCTTCTAGGTTAATTATATAATCCTTGGATTAGTACTTACGAAGGTTTACTTTTTCTTTCTCTTTCTAAAATAGGTATTCCTATTTCTTATATTATTTAGAGATATTATAAGTTATACTAATACTTATTTTCTTATATTTCTTATCCTAGTAGTTCCTGCTAGCGTCTTCTAAGGTTAATTTATATTTATTAACTTCTAGTTACAAGAGTATGTTAAGTTCTCTTTTATCTATTATTAAATTCTATTAATATATAGGTTTTACTTATAGTGTATAGTTATAGCGCGTTAGAGATATCTTTCCTTTATTCTAATTAATTTATAGATTATATCTTCTTAACTATAGTAGTTCTAATACTACTTTATAACTAGATAATCTTAGTATATTAAAGGTAATCTACTTCTAGTATTAGTTAATCTTAAGCATTATTCTAATCTTATAGTCTATTCTTAGTATCTTTAGCATTAATGCCCTATCTCCTACGTATAGAAGGTAAGTGTTAGGGCCGGTGGCTTAGACCAGAGTTAGGTAATCCTTCTATTATAAGCTGCCTTAAATCGTTTCCCTGCGGGGTAGCGATTCGTCTCGTCTACACATAAATGCTACCATTTCACCCTTCTATGTAATAATACACTCCTTATACTGCCTTATAGGCTACTATCCTAACATTTAAATCGCTCTTTCCTTATAAGTAGTTTAAAGAGGTAATATTATTACATGCTATCTTATTAACGTTTATACTTAGTTAATCTTAGCACGGTTAGCGCAAAAGTGCGTAGCTAATACTAACTAGAGATAGAAGAATCCTTCCTATCTATAAGGCTAGCTATTTTATCTATAATAGCTAACTAAGTTAGTAATAATCCTGTTAGTAACAGCGCAGGCCTTATAAATAATAATTAAGATAGAGCTAGCCCTACTACTAGCAACTAAGCTAACTTAGCCTAAATTAGTAATACTTAACCTAAATAGGGCCTAAGCGAATAACTTATAAATAAGACTAGAAAGTAACTAGAAGTTTTATAAAAATAGAAGTAATAAAAGCTTAATAAGCTTAAACTTAAGAAGTTAGAATAATAGGAAGTAAGATTTAAAGTAGAAAATTATACTATACTTCTTCTAGTAACCTAAGCATTCTTAGTAAACTAATTAGTAACTACTTTATTAATAAGCGGCCTTTCTTACCTAAAGGATCTTTATACATTTATAAAAAGAGACTAAAGGGACTATAACCTCTAGGTCGCAGATTATAAGGGCTACTTTATTAATAACTCCTATTATTTTATAATAGAGGCCTAGAAGGCGTAATTTAGCGCTAGATATATCTCTAAGGAGCTTAAGACCTCTTAGAAGATAGAATAGTAGTAATAGTAGTCTTTAGACCTCTTATAGAATATTACTTAAAACTAATTATTAAAGAAGATATTAGAGTCTCTAGGTAGTAGACTAGAGTAAAGATAAAGGGCTATAGAGTCTCTAAAGGAATGCTAGTAGCGCCTAACTTAGTCTTCTATAAACCTTTTAAATTATATACGTTTCCTATAAAAAGAGGTAGGCTCTACTAATAAGTTAACTTAGGCCCTAGAGTTCTTTAACTACCTTCTAGAGTAGGTAAGAAATAACCTATATCTCTAGAACCCTAATAGCGCTTAAGTGTTTATAATATAGAGAAGGCTACTAATGTTAGCTAGCGTTACTATTAAAGTAAGTATAGTAAGGCTAAGGTAAATATTAAGAAGAAGTAGTAGAAGAAATAACTAGAGGGTAGTAAGAGAATAGTAACTCTTCTAAAAAACTAAAGTAGAGTAGAACCTACTAATCTTTACTAAAATAGAGCGCTAAGCTATAAACTAAGACTAACTAATCTAAAGTAGTATATTTCTACTATAAGAAGCCTAGTTATATCTAACCTAAGTATAAGGCCTATAAAATAGCCTATATAGTAGAAAAGAAAAGCTTAGAAAAAGATAGTAGCTAGAGGAGGTAATTACTACTCTTCTAGCCTATATTAACTTAGTAAAAGAGACGCCTTCTAAAGATCTTAGAAGACTATATAACGCGCTTTACCTAAAGCCTATAAGATTACTAATAGCCTAGGCGACTATTAAGTCTAAGAATCTTAAAGTACTTATTAACCTAGAGGCCTAGTTAAATCTCCTATTAGCTGTAATAGTAAAGGAGTTAGAACTAATAGTAGAACTATTAACTAATCTACTTATAGATATAGCTAATAGGTTTATAATAATAGTCTACAGCACTATAGTAGCTAATTTAAACCTAAAAAACACGCGTAGGCGCGTTAAAACGCACTGCGTAGCGTTTATAGTTATAGACCTTAAACGCTATCTAATATATTTAGGTATGCTATAGATTAATACGTTTAATTCTAAGTTAAACTTTACCTATTAGATAATATAGTATTAGAGAATACTAGACTAAGAGGCTAGTTAGTACTATAAGGTTATAATAGAGTTAGCTAAAGAATTTAATTAAATAGTATAAAGTCCTTATTTAGACATCTACGCTATAATTATATATAATTTAGCCTATAGTAGCGCTGCTCTAGCTAACCTTAAATAATAGCCTAAACGCTACGCTAATTATATAGACGTAGAGTTAAAAGAGTCTGCTAAAAAACTTATAAACTATAAGCCTTATAATCTTACTATTAACCTAGAGCCTAGAATAGCTTCCTCTTACTAACCTCTCTATAACCTCTTAGCAGCTAAGTTAAGCTACTAAGAGAATATATAGATAAGTATTTAGTAAGAGGTTAGATTAGACGCTTAAAGTTGTTAGCTAGAGCCCCTATTCTCTTTATAAAGAAGAAAGATAGCTTACTATAGCTTTATATAGACTATTAAGGTCTAAATAAGGTTACTATAAAGAATTATAGTCTCTTACTATTAATTTAGAAGTTATTAGAGCGACTTACCTAGGCTAAGTAGTTTACTAAACTTAATTTATAAGAAGCGTACTATAGGGTTTAAATCTAGAAAGGTAATAAGTAGAAGACGGCCTTCTATATACGTTATAGGCACTTTAAATATACTATAATACCTTTTAGGCTTATAAATGCCCTAGCTACCTTTTAGTCCTATATTAACTATATCCTAGCAGGACTAGTTAATATTACGTGTATTATATACCTTAATAATATTTTAATCTTCTCTAATACTAAGAAAGAGTATAAGGTCTACGTCTAAGATATATTATAGAGGTTACGCGAAGTAAAACTATTCTATAACTTAAAGAAGTGCGAGTAGCACACTTAGTTAACTAAGTACTTAGAGTACCTTATTACTTTAAAAGAAATCTCTATAAATTCTAATAGAATTAAGATAATTTAGGAGTAGCTAATGCCTTATACTATGCGTAATATCTGCGTCTTTATTAGCTTTATAAACTACTATTAATAATTTATTAATAGGTTTAGCTAAAAGGCGCTCTCTCTTACTAAATTAATAAAAAAAGCGCTAAACGCTGCCTAGGCTAGGTAAGCTATAAGAAGGAAGAAGAGCCTTCTACTAGATATTAGCCTAGAGGATAGAAAGGCTTAGAAAGAGCTTAAGGCAGCCTTTCTAGATATCCCTATCCTTACGCATTTTAAGCGTAGAAGGAAGACTAGAGTAGAAGTTAATACTTCTAGTAGCGTAATTACTAGCATTTTAAGCTAGTTATTACTAAATAAGAATAGGAAGCTAGAGTAAAGGCTAATTAACTTCTACTTAAGTGTTAAGATCCAAGAATGTAGAATAAAGGGCGGAAAGAATAGAATAACAGCGATGATGCGGGGCAACGCTGTAACACCGTAACTAAGATTAGGTAATAATACTATCCCGCTAAGCTACGACATCCCGCCAAGTAAGGGATAGTTAACTATCCCTAGATAGCCAAACCATCCCGTGCTTTTAGGATAGCGGTACTCTAAAGGGATAGCATCGCTATATATAGGAATAACAGGAACCCTTATAGTTTCTAGTGTTTAACTTAGTTAATAATCTATTATTTAGATTCTATTAAGAGTTATTTTAACAGTTTTATAACTTTAATACTAACTACCTATTATTTACTTACGTAACTAACAGCCTCCTTTCTATTATTACTTCTACCTAAGAACTAACTTACTCTTATAGGACTAGCTACCCTATAGGAACATAACACATTAAACACCCTTAATATAAGTAACTTTAAAGGTATTACTACAGTTACTAACTCTAAGAATAAGACTACTAAGCTAGACCTATACTATAGGGACTATAATAAACTTAAAGAATAGATTCTTTAACTTAAATTCTACTTTTACGTCTTAGAACCTAAAATAGAGGGTAAGAAGAAAGTTATCCTTATAGCATTATACTTGCAAGGCGAAGCAGCTACCTAGATCTAACTATACCTCTTAAGCTACCTAGCTAAGGAGAATTATAAAGGCGACGCTATTAACTAGATTATTAAAGACTATAAGAACTTTAAGAAAGAACTTAGGTAGCTTTTTAGTATTACTAACTAAGTACCTCTTACTAAATAAGCTATATAGCAACTCTAATAGACGCATTCTATTACTAATTACGCTATATACTTTAAGAAATACGCTATACAGCTTAACTAGAAAGAAGTACTCTTAATAGTTATATATAAGTAAGGCTTAAAACTAAAGATCTATAAGAAGCTACTACGCTCTAGAAACCTTATTACCTCTCTAAAAGACCTTTATAAAGAGTCTATTAGAATTAACGCTAAATAGTATAAGCTATATTAAGAACTATACTAATAAGAATAGAAGCCGCGCTCTAGCTTTAGGAAGCTACTTAACAGCTACCTAGTAAAGTATTAAGCCTTAGGTAATTAACTATAACGCTACTAATATAATAATTATAGTTATTAGCTAATAGAAGAAATCTAGTATAATAATATAGAGAAAAGGGAGTTAGGAGGATTAGGCTTTTATAAGCCTTACTAGCGTAACTCTAGAGGACCTCTAATAGGACTATAAGTCTAAGAAGTAGAGACGCGTAAATGCTTTATATATAGTAAGCCTAGCTACCTTATAAGGAACTGCTACTCTAGAAATAAAGTTAAATAATAACTAAATATTATAATAAAGGATAACTAGGAAATAGAGGAAGAAGAATAGAACGTAGTTAACATAATTAAGAGAATTAATTTAGAAATAGTAGAACGCCTAGACACTCTAGATAAATAACTATATAAAGATCTAGAAGAACTTAATAGTAAGAAAGAACCCTATTACCCTATCTAGTAAGCACTAACGCCGCATCTAGATGTAAAGGAACCTTACCTAAGCACGCCTGTAGTATAAGACTTCCTTAAGAAATTTAAGACATAACTACGCGATAGAGATGCTTTACTATATAGGATTCTAAAAGAAAAACTTAAGCCTATAGAAGAAAATAAAGGAAGACTCCGCGTAGTTATATAGGAAATAGAAAATACTATAAAGTATAACTATAAGTATTAAAATAAAAAATAGAAGTAAAATAATAAACTGCTAAACTATTAACTACGCTACTACGTTAATATACGTAACTCTAGATATAGAAGTATAAACTATACTATATACGTAGATAACTACTATAAGGTATACTACGTAGATAAGATTAATAGAAGTTACTTCCTAGGAGCTAGATATTAATATAAGTAGGAATAGTTTAATTACCCTATAGATAAATGCAATAAATACCTATAGAATAAGCGCGAAGCATAGTACTTCCTATAGAAAACTAATATAGAAAATATAGTATGCACTCTGCTCGTAGACGGCATCTATATCTAGGATAAATAGTAAACCTGCCTAGGAGTAATATGTAAGAAGCACTACTATAAAAAGAAAAAATACGGCTTCTACTTATATTCTCTAGTATTTGCTATATAAATTAATCTAGGATATAGTATAAGATATAAACTACGTAGAGGACGAAGTAATAATAATAATTACTAAGCACCTAAACTTTAATAATACCCTTTTTTAGACTAAAACTAAGGCGAGAAGACGCCTTCTAAGAATTTAATGCTATAGGCAATAGAGCATTAATAAAACTTACTATTTAAGTTAGAAATATTACGGCTAGGGCTATAATAAACTTAGAGGTATAAGAGAACTATATCTTACCTATTACTACTAGAAAAGCTAGACTTACGCTAAGATAGAAATAATAATCTTACCTTCTATACGTAGGAGATAGGGCACTAATACCTAAGATACTAAGAATAGACTATAAGGTTAAAGTAACGCTTAAAATTAATAAACACTAAGAATAGCTTACCTTTAATATACTAAGATCCTCTAGTTACGAAGTAGTACTTAGGTTACTATAGTTAAGAAAGCATAACCTATATATTAAATAGAATAAAGGAAAGATATCTCTAATACGCTATAACTATACATTACAGGCGGTACCTATATATTAGTAGAGTTTAATAATAGATAAAAGAGAACTTAATATACTCTTACGACTAGAAGTTAATAAATATAAATTAACCTTAGAAGACGCTAGCAGGAACTACTAGGTTAAGAAACGTAAGAATATAAGTACTAGTACGACTTAGGGCATTCTAAAATAATATAAAAAATAGGAACACCTATTTTAGAAAAAGGAAGGAAAGGTAAACCTACCTAAGTACTAACCCTAGGATTATACAATTAACCTAGAAGAAGGGAAAGTACTACCCTTTAGACTACTCTACGTAAAAACTAGTAAAGAGCTTAAATAGGAAAGAGAGTTTATAAAGAAAAACCTAAAGAAAGAATATATTTAACCCTTAAAATTACTAGTAGCTAGCCTATTTACCTTTATATAAAAGAAAGATAGAGAACTACAACCTTATATAGATTATTAAAAACTTAACGTAATAACTATAAAGAACTAATATCTACTACCTAACGCAGCTAAGCTAAGAGATAGACTTGCGAAAGCTACTATCTTTACCTTACTAGACCTCTAAGATAGCTACTACCTTATATAAATAAAGGAAGAAGAAGAATAGAAGACAGCATTCTAGTTAAGATATAAACTCTATAAATATCTAGTTATACCCTTTAGACTTACTAATGCGCTAGTAACATTTTAAGCACTTATTAATAACGTACTATAAGAACACCTTAACATATTTGTTATTACTTATATAAACAACATCCTCGTCTTCTTTAAGCATAACAGGGATTACTAAAAATATATTAAGGCGGTACTTAGCGCACTAGATAAGGCAAACCTACGCCTAAAACTAAAGAAATGTAAGTTCTACGTATAAGAACTTAAGTACTTAGGTTTTATTATAAATATATAAGGTATTAAGATAAGTCTAGATAAAATTAAAGCTATACGCACCTGGCTACGGCTAAAGACGGTAAAATATATTTAAGAGTTTCTAGGATTCTGCAGATTTAATTAACAGTTTATTAAAAAATACGCAGCGGTTACTATACCCCTAATAGAACTTATAAAGAAAAACGTACTATTTATATAGGGAAACGAATAAGAAAAGGCCTTCTAACTACTATAAATAGCATGCATTACACTACTAGTACTTATTAACTTCTAAAGCAATAAGCTACTACGAATTAAAATAGACGTAAGCGACTAAGCTCTAGGAGCCTACGCAAAGTAAGAAAGAAAAAAAAAATAGCACTTAATAGCTTACTACTTAAGAAAGCTTACGGACGCAGAAACATAATATAACATCTATAATAAGGAACTATTTATAATTATTAAAGCACTTAAACACTAGCAAATCTACGCACATAGCTGTTCTAAGCTTACTATCTTTACTAATTATAAGAACCTCCTAAGGTTTATAATAATAAAGGATCTTACGCTAAAATAAGTAAGATAGTCTAAAGTACTTAGATAGTATAAGTTTAGAATTATATATACACCTAGAAAGGAAAACAGACGCGCTAATGCACTAAGCTAACGAAGTAATTTAGCTAGAGATAAAACAATTGCACGCGCCGCTATCCTAGTATAAAACAAAGATAAATTACTTAGCCTATTATAAGAACTTAATGCGCTCCTTATAATAGGATAAGAAGTACCTAAAGAATAATAAGAACAAGTTATTAGATAACATTATAACAACCTAATATATAAACACCCTAGCATTATAAGAACTATAAAACTTATTTAGCATAACTACTAGTTTAAGGGGATAAAGTAAAAAGTTATAAACTACATTTAAAAATGCGCAGACTGCTAAAAGAATAAATACGGCACTTACGCACTATATAAAGAAATACAAGCTATCTAGATTCTAGAAGAACTCTAGACTAATATCTCTATAGACTTTATTACTAGATTACTAAGTTCTAAGGACCTAGTAACTAACATATTATATAATATAATACTAGTAATTATTAATTAATTTACTAAGTACGTAGAAATAATTCTATTTTATAATACCTACACAGTAAGACAACTTAGATTTATAATCCTAGACTAACTAGTTAGGCATTACGGAATACTAAAGATAATTATTAGTAATTAAGATAAGCTATTTATATCTAACTATTAGATAACACTAATAGTACTTATTAGAATAAAATAAAAACTATTAACGGCCTATTATTTATAAACAGACGGACAAACGGAATAAATAAATAGAACTATAAAAACCTACTTAAAGATATATAGTAATAAACTATAAAATAATTAGGTATTACTACTACTAATAGCTTAATTAGCGTACAATAATAAGAAATTAGAAGTAATAGGATAAACACCGTTCTATGCAAACTATAGAAGACACCTACATCTCTTTAAAAGAATTCTACTAATAAAAGTATAAATAGAAACAGCAGTTAAAGACGCTAAAGACATATATAACGTATATAAATAAATAAGAGAAAACATATAAAAAGCATAATAAAAAAGTATTAAATATAACAACTAAAAACGAAAAACGGTACCTTAGCTAAAGAAGGGGGATAGAGCATACCTGCTTATAAAAAATCTTCGTATAACATAACTAAGCAAAGGATTAGATTACGTAAAAGTTAGACTGTTTTTAGTTCTTAAATAAATTAGTCTAGTAAACTATAAACTCTAACTCCTAAGTAATATAAAGGTCTACCTAGTATTCTATATATCTACTCTAGAGTTAGTAGATTATAGGATACTATTACAAATAACATTCTACTACTAAAAGAATAAAGATAATAAATATAAAGTTAAAGTACTACGTAGGTACTACAAGGTAGACTAATAAGACTTTTAAAATAGTAACTTCTACTAGAAATAGCTAGTAAAGTAGAAGGGTTATCCTAAGTTAGAAAATATATAGGAACCTAAGGCTAACCTATAAAACTATTAGTAACTACTTAAAAAAGCAAGACTAAGGTTTAATACTTATTATTATACGGGATAAACGTAACTAAGAAAACTACTCTTAGCTAGAGAGTAGTACTATTCTCTATAATAGTAAAAAAACCTAAACTACTAAGAATAAACTCTAAAGGAACTAAGAATAAGAAATTATTAAGAAGCTAATCTAATAAAGAATTAGGAGGAAGACTGTTAACCTATAACTAGCCTAAGTTAGTAGAGACTATACCTACAGGAAATAAGAATAGCGTACTTAACTTATTTAATTAGTTCTAAACCTATAGTAAGGTAAGGTTATAACGCGCTATATCTTACTTATAACTTTTTAGCTCTACTAATTCGCGCTGCGCGTAAGTAACTACCTAAGTAATCTACGCAGTAGACTCCTCTACACGTAGAAGCGCTAACTTCTTCTTATACTTCTTCTACTCTACCTTCTTCTACTCCTTCTTAGGAATAAATAGACTATACTTAGCCTTTACTATAATACACCTAGCGTAATAACTAGACGCTATATCTATAAAATATTATAGACCCTTCTCTTTATAATAACTATACTAAAATAACATCTCTTACGCAGCCGCGCGTATACGCGTGTTACGACTAGTAGGTTAAACAAGCGACAGGAATAATAATTAGTCGCGTACCTAGACGCTAACGAAAGGTACTAAGACATAAACACTAATTATTATTATATTACATAATTAATAGCCGCGCTAAGGACTAGCAATAGCTTTAGTAGGAACTATCGCAACTATTAATAGTCCCGCAGCTAACTATTAACACTAGAGCTACAAGTATATAGGAACAGCAGGAACCCTTATAGTTCCTAGTGTTTAACTTAGTTAACAATCTATTATTTAGATTCTATTA
>MU005587.1:732312-742665 GCA_010405425.1 Lentithecium fluviatile CBS 122367
TATTAAAGTTATAAAACTATTAAATTAATAATGCTTAATAGAATCTAAATAATAGATTGTTAACTAAGTTAAACACTAGGAACTATAAGGGTTCCTACTATTCCTATATACTCGTAGCTCTAGTGTTAATAGTTAGCTGCGGGACTATTAATAGTTGCGATAGTTCCTACTAAAGCTATCGCTAGTCCTTAGCGCGGCTATTAATTACGTAATACGATAATAATTAGTGTTTATATCTTAGTACCTTTCGTTAGCGTCTAGGTACGCGACTAATCATTATTCCTATCGCTTATTCGACCCACCGGTTATAATATACGGCTAGAAGAAGCTTCTTAGAGCAAAGCTAATATAAACGACTTCTAGTTTACGCCTAATGTAAAATTCTAGATTAGCTAAGATGCTCTATTAGTGTACAGGGTGCCTCCTAAGAGTCTTATTAGTATATAGATCTTAGGAGGTAGGTAACTGTTAGTATACAGCGCACTTCTTAGAATAGCCTTATGTTATTCTTAATATATATAAATGCTAGATTATTAAGGAGTCCTGTTAGCGCATAGGATACTGCTAAGGGCCTTATTAGTGTATAGGTCTAATAGAGTACGAGGCTGTTAGTATATAGCGCGCTTTCTAGAATATAGAGTCTTATTAGTATATAGACTAACTTAGTAGTAGATATGCTATTAGTGCACAGTAGTCTATTAATAGAATAGTATTTCTAAATTAGATATAGGGCTAACTAAGTTTTAGCCTATATAGCATAGTTAGGATAAATATTCTTTAGTTTAGTATATAGTTTAGTTAGGAGAGGACTAATACAGGACAGTTTAGAATAATAATAAGTAACTAAGAAGGTTAAAAGAATGCTATTAGAGCATAGTATAACACTAGAAAAAGTAATAATAAGAGTATTCTTTTAAGAAAACGATTACTTCTTACCTAGTTTTATTATTTTAGTTCTTATTTATAGCCTTATAGTAGTCTAGCTAGGATAAGAACCTCTATAGTTAATAGGACTAGTCTAGAGAGAGCGCCCTCTAATTAGCCCTATAGACATATTAATAACGCCTAACAGGCCTAGCACGCTAACCTAGACGGCGGATTTAAGTAACGACAGAGTTAAAGGCTTTAAGAGCCTTTTATTTAGCCTACTAACGTTACTAAACTAGTAAATAACCCTAGTAACTAACACACTACTAGAAGGATTAAGTAATATCCTTCTACTAATAATTATACAGATAATTAGCAACTCTAAAGTATAAGCTATTAACTAGGACACTAAAATAAGCGGAACTAATCTTACTTCCCTAGACCTATCTTTAGCCTAGCTAGGAACTTAGGCTCCTAGCTAGTCTATAATACTAGTTACTTTTTAAGACCTACAGTTATAGTTAAATAGCAAGCCCTAGAGTATACTAACGAGGGTGTACGATATAGCTTAATACGGGCTCTTAATTATGCTAGGAACACGAGGCTTAACGATCTTTAATAGAAGCGATATTACTAAATAGCTAGAGATATATAAATAGTAACTAAGGCAAATAGGGATCTCTAATAATAATCTTATTTAACTACTTCCTAAATATTACACACTAGCGCTTAAGCGAGCTATTAGCAAGCTACCTAAATATAAAATAGTAATATAGGCGGACTTCTTAAATGTAGTCTAAATAAGATATTAAGGCTAGGATACTACCTAGCATTTAGCAACGCGAGCGGCGTTTAACGCGTAGGTTAATAGTGTATACACGCAGGCGCTTCTGTTTATTAAATACTACTAGTAATTTAACGAATAATAGATAATAGTGTTATTAGCTAAGTAGATTCTAATAGGAGAGAAAGGCATCTACTTCTTTTAGGGCCTTCCTAAACAACTTTAGTAAGAAATAATATTGCGTATAGATAATTTACTAGACGCGACGCGATATAAGACTTCTAACTTTAATAAGATCTATTATTTTATTTAATAGTATAAGTAGTAGCTGTGAGGTCTTAAGCTACTTAACCCTAAGGTTAAATAAGATAATATTTAACGCGAGCTTTAGTAATATAAAGCTGTAGTAAAAGCGTAGGTTGTTAGTAAGGGCTTAAAGGATTTAGCAACGCTAATAAACGCAAATAAGCTAGACTAGGAGATAAAGGACCTAGTCTTAATAGTTAAGAAGCTAAGCCTTAATTATGCTCCTGCTACCGTGCAAGCCCTAGCAGGGAATATTTAAGTAAAGAAGATAATTAATTAAAGCCTAGTAAATAAGTTATACTACTTAAGTAAGACATAAGCGCTAATTAAGCAGCCCTATTAAGTTATGTTAGGGAGCATAAGCAAAATACGCAGCTATAGTTAATAGGGCGATCTATATAATAATTAGTGCTTAATATATAGATAAAAGAATTACTTTATTTAGAACTGTACTAATTAGAACACTTTAGAGGCGAATAAATAGGCTTATTAGATCTCTAGTATAAAGGATAGCTACTAAACGCAATACGCGTTTAGGCCTTAGAATAGTTAGCTTAGAATTATTCCTTCTAAGCCTAATAGCATGTTACAGTTATACTACATCTAAAATAAGATCTAAATAAAGTTTAACGTTAATGTATTAGCCCTTAATAAGTTAATTAGGATAGTAGTTTCTAAGTTCTTTTAAACAGTCGTAATAAGGTTAACAGCTAATAGGACTACTAATAGGGAAGCCTCTAGCTCGCTTAATAATATTACTAATAAGGAGCGACGGCTAGCTTAGAAGACAGTTATAAATTATAATTAATAGACTAGTACTTATATTTTTAATTTAAGCTATAACTATAATTAATTATTCGCTACTAATTAAACTAATTTAATAAACTAGGAGACTAATAAGGTTAACGCTGTAATAATAATAAGGTCCTAGACTTATTAGGGTTAACTATTTAAGAATCTAATTAGGCTAGTTTAAATAGGCGAAGTAGAGAAGCTAAAGGCAAAAGCAGTACTAAGGATAAAAGACGCTATGCTAGATAGCTTTATTCGTGTAAGCGCTAAAGATTTAACCTAGTTAGAAACTCTTAGACTAGTACTATTAGTAAAGAACTAATAGATAACTAACGCACTAGCTAGACTCTTAAGACCTAAGCCTGCTACTAAGCAGCTATCCTAGCTAACGCTACTAGATATAATACCTATAGTAATAAAGAGAGTAAAGACTACAGCTTAAATAATTCTAGCTAGCGAGCTAACTAATAAGTAATACGCCTAAGTGCTATAATAAGATAGCGTAAGATTAGTAACTTTAGCGATTCTATAGTAAGAAGTTAGAGGTCTAGTTGTAGTAGACTTACTATTAGTCCTAAATATACGCGACTAAGCTAACGTTATTATACGGCTAGTTAAATAGCAAAAGCAATCTAATAGGGCGTTAGGGTAGATAAATTTATATAATGTATATAAAGGGTATAAGCACCTTAAGCTAGGGGATAGAGAGGCGCCTAATTATATTTTCCCTAAAGGTGCTGCTAAGTTAAACTAACTATTAGAGCAGGTCTTATTTTTATAGTATACGTAAGTGTAGAAGATTAATAACCTGCTATAATAACTAAATCTGTTTTAAATTTAATTATTAATAAGAACTAGCTTACTAGAATGTTAGGCTAGTATTAAAGATAGCAAAGCTTATTACCTTCTTAATACTAGATTACAGTTAAACGTTATGCAATTAACCGCTATTAAGGAATTCCGCCTACTAATAGTAGATTAGCGTAAGAAAGATAGTAAAGAAGCTAAGATAATTACTGCAAACAGATTAATTAATCTATTTATTAGCATAGTATATAATATGCTCGTACGCATTAGCCTAGTAATAATACTAACGAGCTTCCGCGTTATCTAAGGCGTTTAGTAGTTAGTTATTCTTAGAGGGCTGTTTTGCTAGGCTGCTTAACTTATAATAAACTACTAAGCTAATAGCTGTTACTACGCTTAAATTATTTCTCTAGATAGTAGCTAGATAGTTACTATTTAGGTGCTTAATAGTAATTAATCTAGAGGGGTAAATATAATTACCTCTAGATTAACTAACAGTATTAATTCTATTAACTTGCCTAATTCCTATAACTATCCTAATTTAGAGGGCTTAGAATACTCTAAACTACTAAGCCTATAATAGTATATCTTCTATAAAATAACTTAAGAGGATAGCCCTACCTTATCTAAATTAGCGCCCCTAGGAAGTGCGTAGGAGGAACTCCCTAATATTACAGATGTTTAAATTCTAGGCTAGAATATTACTAATGTAGAGCTCTTAAACGCTAATACTAATACTTAAAGTGCTTAGAGAGATAATGCTAATGCGCTAGCTTAGTTTAATAATATTTAGCTTAGTAGGACTTATAGGAGTGCTCCCCCTTATTAAGAGGAATCTAGCTACTGGGTTATTAAGAAAGATAGTAAAGATAATTCGCCTAAGGGTCTATATTAAATAGTTCTTATAGAGGGTAAATGGCGTAATTAATGCAAGGCCGCCTATAAGTTTAAGAACTAAAAGATATAGAAGTTAGCGTTCGTTTTTACTATATATAAGAGCGCGGCAAGGAAGGTGCGACTAGTAGATGCGCCTTAGCTAATAGTAATTAACATAGGTTTTAGTCGCAAGAACTAGTAAGAGAGAGCTCTTAAATAGATTACTGCTTTAATAACTATCCTAAATTACTTAATAGGAGGGTTTAACTATCTGCTTACGCCTTAATACGTAACCTTTCTAATAGAGGAACAACTTACGCAAAGTTAGCTATAAGCTCTATACGTTAGAGAAGAGTTACTACTAAATAAAGTCTAATTACTATACTACCTTATATTTAATTAAGAAGCGGCTCTAGCTTAGGAATAGAAGCATTTATTAAAGATTTACCCTAACTTCTACCTACTATATAAGATTAAAACGGTGCCTTATAAGGTATAGTAGGCTAAGGGTTTCTAAGTGCCGCGCGCGTTTAAAGAGGCTGCTGTAGAGATAATTAAGAATTAACTTAATTAAGAAGTGCTTAAATATTATAACAGCTAGTATTAGAACCCGTAGTTTCTAGTAATAAAGAAGGATAGTAAGCTTAAATTAATTAATAACGCGCAGATAATTAATATAGTAACTATTTAAGACGCGAACCTACCTCTAATAGTAGATAATTTCTTTAAACGGTATGCTAGCTATAAGATTATATCTTTATTTTACTTCTTCTCTAGATATAATTAAATTAAACTACACCTAAATTTAAGGGACATTACGGCGTTTAGTACACTACTTAGCCTTATATAGTACTATTTAATAGTAATAAGCGCGACGAACTTAGTAGCGGCGTTCTTTTAGGTAGTTATTAAGATCTTAGAATAACACTTCCTGTATCTAGCAGCTCTATTTATTAATAACGTAGCAGTAGCAGGGCCCTAAACAACGTACAATAACATTAAGGCCTTGCCTAGTATATAAAAATACGTACTTAAATACCTATAAGATCTTAACTAGATTCTCCTAGATATTAAATTATCTAAGGTAACGCTATTAGGGATAAAGTGTTTCTAGAATGTTAACTAAATAGTTGTTATTAGTTATAAATATAACTATAAGAGCTAATATCTAAAACTTAAGAAGGTTAAGAAGATCCTTGCCTAGCCACTATATTAAGACGTAAAGAAAGTCTAAATGTTTATTAGCATCTGTGTATACTACTAATGCTAGGTATACTACTTCGCGAAGAAGGTAGAACTATTATTCTAATTATTGCGAGCAGATGTAGTATTTGTTTAGAGTACTAAGTAGAAGAATGTAATATAGTTTCTAAAGTAATTAATTATAAGAGCACTAGCTCTTATAGTAATTAATTATAAGTCTAGCTAGATAATCTTTCTCTATATTAACGTAAGCTAATAGGGCGCTAGAGCGGTAATTAAGTAGATTAGTAAGAATAGTAAATAATACCTAGTTTAGTTTAAAAGTACGCTGTAGTTAAAGGCGGAAATATACTAGCATTTAACTAAGCTTAAATATAAAGCTATTCTATAGATCCTTAAGAAGTTCTAGCTTTAGCTTTAGGGCATGCACTTTACGATTAAGACTAACGCCTAAACCCTAATTTATTAACTTAATTAGTTATTATTAGACTTGCTTAGTTTAGTAATAAATAGATAGCTAGCAGCGATCCTAATATAGGACTTTAATATTAAGCATATTCCTAGTAAGAAGAATATAGTAGCTAATGCGTTATTATAATATCTATAAGCTAATAGTTAGGAACTACTAGAAGACCTAGAAGACGATATTAAGGCCTTTATTAATAAGATATTAGACCTAATAATCCGCGATAATAGCGAGGTGCTAGTTAGGGAAGAGGCCCGTCCTAGAGATTAGATTCTTAATAATACCTATAGTTAAGAATTAGAAGACATCGCATAGTTCCTTATTTAGTTCTACTAGCTAAGACAGACGTACCTAGTAGAGATGCACTAAAGGAAGCAGCGCGCGTAAATAAGGAAGGCCCTCTATTTTATAATTTTAGGGCTAACAGCTATTCTAAAAAGTCTTAAGGAACGTAGCATATTAACGCGTTATTAATAAGTAAGAACTCTAGCTAGTAGTAATTAAAGAGGTCTATTAGCAGAGCGGCTACAGAGGGAACTATATTATTTATTTAATATTACTTTAATAGTACTAGTAGCTAAACATATAGAAAATAGTTAAGCAGGCGGTGCGCTTATACGAGCCGTGCTAATTCCGCTAGTCTAAGAAGCTATATAATCTAATAGGAATAACTCTAACGCGAATAGTGTAGGAGAAGGTAACTATTAATATAGTCTATATACTAACAGTGTAATATAGGTGCAAGTACTTAGTTATTTTATAGGATTAACTAATAGGATAGCTAAAGGCGAGGCTACTAGCCTAAGCAAACTTAACGTTAGTTACTTAATTTATCTTTAAGGAGCTGTTCTACTAATAGGGGATTCTAAATAAGATTAGCGTTAATAGTAGACTAGAGAATAAGAAGATTATAGCAGCACTTACTTAATTATATAGTATATACTAAATACAAATCTTAGGGTATAATTTAAAGGCTCTTCTCGCTAAACAAGGATATTAACAAATTATTAATGCGTTGTTAAAGATAGGTAGTAACTAGTTAATAAATCTATATTCTATTCTTTAGGCTAACTACATCTTAATCTAAATATTAATAGAGAGTTCTATATACTTATTAATGCTTAGATAAAGCCTAATCCTGCTAATTAAATTAGCACTGCTAACCTAATAATTGTTACCGTAGAATAAGGTTTAGTTAAAGACTAATTTATTAGCTATAAGGGTAAAGCAGCTTAATATCTAAATAAATAATATTTAGAAAGCTGCTGCCTAGATTTATACTTAGCAAATAGCTAATAAGGATTAATAGAATAAGACACATAACGTTAACGTTCTAGGTTTTAAGGTTAGAGATCTAGTTCTGCTTTAGGATTTAGTATAAGAGATTAATAAGTTGTTATTAAAGAAGCTAGCTTGCTAATAGCTTAGACTGTTTTAAGTTATTACTATAGATAAAGTAAATAATAAGCTGTACTATAAGCTCGCTAAACTAGGAGAGGACAGAGCTTCTCTACTATATATTTACCTAGGCTAAAAGCTAAAGCACTTTATTTAGAAGAATCTAACTAATTAAGATAAGAAGCTAGCAGGCTAACTCTAGTTATATAGAAATAATAAAGTTATAATAGTTTATATTTAAAGTAATAATAAACCTAAGTAAACTAAAGAAGTAGGACTGTTAGAGCTAACAGCAGCGGCGCAGCGCGTTTTTAGATAAATAATCGCGCAAGGAACAGTTATTAATGCAGAATAGACAAGGTAATAGAGTTCTTAAGTAGTTATTCTAGCTAGCTAAGATAGATAAAGGAAAGGAAGGTAGCTTCCTCTAATAGATAATATTATTTAAGACGGGGAGGACGTCTAAATCGCTGTTAGAGTAGAGCTTAATAAGAATTTAGACGAAAAGGAAAGGAATAACTAGTATTAGCTATAGGGTAGCTAATACTTAAGGTTTAGAAGAAGGTAATTAGCACATGTTTTACTGCATTATACACTTATTTTAGTTTTATTTTTCTAAATTTAATAACTAATTATAATACATTTTATTAGTATAGGTAAAGAGCTAATAGTTTAGAAGAAACTATAATAAAGGAATTTAACTTCTAGAGTTAAGGGAAGATTAAGAACTTAACGTTACTAATCTAGGCACAGGATTAAGGCGCAAGATTAAGTAAAAGAGTTTTATTAAAAAGAAGTATTATACTAACCGCTTAGAACCTATTAAAAGCAGCTACTATGCCGCTACTAGCCTAAGGAAAGAAAATTTTAGTTAAGTACTATAATCTAAAATAACTAAAAAACATATAGAAAAATAAGAAAATTAGGTTTAAGAACTGCCTACTAATAACAACGACCTATACAATCCTTATTAGGGGAATACTATTTCTTACTTACTTAAGAATCTATATAGGAAGACTAGTAAGCTAGAGAGCTAGTTAATAGGTTATACTAACTAATAGATTACTAGTGCGAGCGGCCTACAGCATTATAATAAAGAGACTAAAAATTAGGTTTGCTAGAAGTATAAGGGGAGATTAATATAGTATGTATTATAGTAGAAAGGCGCTTATCTACAGTTTAGGGCTAACTATTCTAAAGCTAGTAGTTAGAGTTAATATAATACTACTGCTAATTAATAGCCTACTAGGCTAGGCTACTAGCTTAAGAAATAATGCTATTACGCTAATTGCTGCTATTAGTAGCAGATAGGAACTAAGGAATAGGCTAATTAATATTATTTAAAATATAAGTATAGCCGTTTAATGCGCGGGACAGAGAAGTCTTTATAGGTAAAATATTATTAATCTAATCCTTAAGGCGGTTGCTAGGAGTAGAATAAGTAGGCGTATAGAAGGCTACGCTGTCTGCTAGCCTTACTAGAGAAGGCGGGTTTAATACGCAAGGCTAAACAGGGTGTGCTTAGGCTAGAGAGGGCAAAACGAAAGAGGTCTACTAAGAAATAAAGAGCGAGGTATTAGCAGGAGAATAGCCTTTATAGGCTAGAATAGGCGCGTATATTTAGGTATTAATGCGCTAAAGAACCTACTAACAGCTCTAAACATCTTATTAAGCAGGACCCTAAGGCACTAGCGGGTTCTTAAATATATTCTAACTAAAAGTTAATAGAGCTAGACTATATTATAAGTAAGTCTTAAAAATATTAATAGGGCTGTAAACCTAAATAAGGCGTAGGACGTTACTAATATTATAGCTATAAACTTACTAGTTACTGTAAGTATCTTATTAAGTAGGGCCTATTAGTTAAGGTATATTAGCACGCTAATCTACAGGAGCGTTAATTAGCCTTATAGCTATTATCTTAATATTAAACTAGTCTTAACTAGAAAGAGTTAGGGATAAAGGGTTTTTATTAGAATTAGTACTAAGAATAAGGTTAAAGTCTTAGCAAGCTAAAATAGCAGCTTGCTTACTATCTTCTACTTTAATATACGCGCTAATCTACTTATCTTAAAATACCTAATTTACAGCGGGGATGCTAGGTAAGGGAGCTAGTAGTTAAGGTAAGAAAGCTAGTAAATAAATAGAAGAAGCTAATTAGCGCGAGGGACTAGCAGGAGTCCTAGGCGTTATAGAGGGGATAATAATAGATTTCTTCTCTCTAGTAATAGCCTTTACTTTTCCCTTTATTAAACCTAGCCTAAAGTTAGTAAGTAACGCTTTAAAATAGAAGGAATAGGAAGTTACTAACCTTTCTTTATATTATAGCATTTCTTGCTATTAGAAATATAATTAAGATAGCTATTACTATAAAGAGAAGCTCTATCTAAGTTATACAGCACCTTATATACTAGGTTACCTACCTAGCTAGGCTTATAGTGCTAGCAGTGCTAAGAGCCGCCTTAATAGTTAAAGTAAGACTAAGCTTAGAGATAATAGGAGGTTAAGTGTGTATAAGCTAGATACTAAAGTTAATTAATATAGATACTACTAAAGCCTTTGTTAGGGTTTACTAGTAGAGTAACGTTAGAGATATTAGAAGTAGTACTACTATAGCTAGAGAAGTAGAATAAGGCTACTATTAAGAAGCTACTATTAATAATAATAGAATTCCTATTATTATTAAAGGCTAAAGGGTTAAAGTTAATATTAGCTATGCGGCGCATATTTGTTAGGACTAGGGCGTTATTCTAGATAGCTAAGTAGATAGCATCTTATAGAGCTTAGAGGAACTGCCGCGAGATTACTTAGTTAGCGTACTAGGTAACTAGCATAAGGATTAGCTAGGCTAATT
>MU005587.1:742765-793670 GCA_010405425.1 Lentithecium fluviatile CBS 122367
AAGACTGCTTATACGTAGGCGTAGAAGGCCGCGAGCTTAGCTAGGGAGTATTAATAGGGAGCTATAACGGTTTTAAGGGCGAGGTTAATAAAGAGATAAGGGTACTAGAAGAATAAGAAGGGCTTTAATAGGGGCTCTTTATACTTTAAAGCTTGCAGAAAGGTGCCGCGGCATAATATAAAGAGTAAGAGGAGGTTATGCGAGGGTAATTAATATAAGAGCGAGTAGTAGAAGACCTTAAATAGGTAATATTAAGGTAATTTTAAGAATAGAAGTTAAATAATAGTTTAACAGGTGCGTACGGAGTAATTCCTTAGAGATAGAGCAGCCTAAATAAAAGGAGGGTAGAAGTTAGAGTAGAGAGCTAGTAAAGTAAGATACAGTTAATAATATAGCAGAACAATTAGGCGTAATACTAAATAGTTTAGCTAAATAGGTTAGTAGGGTGCTAATCGCAACAAATAAAAGAGCAGTTAGAGAACTAGATAGTTAAAGTACTATCGCGTTTATTACTCTAATGCAGAAGCAGGTGCGTATAGGAATCCTAATTAATAGCACTATAAGGGCTGTTAGGCGTAATGCTAAATAGTTTAACTAAACGAGTTAGCAGAGTGCTAATTGCGACGAATAGGAAGCAGTCTAAGTACTAAATAGTTAGTATACTATTGCGTTTATCGCCCTAATAGGAATTGTAGTCTATTTAGAGGGCATTAAGTAAGATTTTAATAGAGCTTAAAGGGGCTAAGCTTAATAGTTTAGAAGGAAAATATAGTAGGGAGAATAGTACGCTATCTTAGGAGATTAGTTATTTTAAGACGGCACGTAATTAGGCAGAATAACTTAGCAGCAATTATTCTAATTTAATTAAGGGAGGGTGGGACACGACAAAAGAAAATAACTAGGAGAGGATTTTTAGCAGGCATTAAGGCAGGACTGTTTAGTCGCGAGTTGGTTGGGCCCTAATAGGAATAATATAGTATAGTTCTTACTATATTACCTTTCTAAAGGATCTTTATAGAGAATCTATTAGAATTAACGCTAAATAGTATAAATTATACTAAGAACTGCGCTAATAAGGATAGAAGCTACGCCCTAGCTTTAGGAAGCTACCTAACAGCTATTTAATAAAGTATTAAGCCTTAGGCAGTTAACTGCAACGTTACTAACATATTAATTATAGTTATTAGCTAATAGAAGGAATCTAGTATAATAACTTAGAGAAAAGGGAAATAAAAAAACTAGGCTTTTATAAGCTATACTAGCGCAACTCTAGAGGACCGCTAATAGGACTATAGTTCTAAGAAGTAGAGACGCGTAAATGCTTTATATATAGTAAGCCTAGCCACCTTATAAAGAACTGCTATTCTAGGAATAAAGTTAAGCAATAGCTAAATGTTATATTAAAAGATAACTAGAAAATAGAGGAAGAAGAATAAGACGTAGTTAGCAAGATTAAGAGAATTAATCTAGAAACTATAGAACGCCTAGACACCCTAGATAAATAACTATATAAAGATCTAGAAGAACTTAATAAAGATAAAGAACTCTATTACCCTATCTAGCGAGTACTAATACCGCATCTAGATGTAAAGGAACCTTACCTAGGCACGCCTGTAGTATAGAACTTCCTTAAAGAGTTTAAGATATAACTACGCGACGAAGATGCTCTATTACATAGGATCCTAGAAAAGAAACCTAAACCTATAGAGGAAAATAGAGGAAGACTCCGCGTAGTTACCTAGGAAATAGAAGACTCTATAAAGTATAACTATAAGTATTAGAATAAGAAGTAGAAGTATAATAATAAACTACTAAACTACTAACTACGCTATTACGTTAATATATATAATTCTAAATATAAAAGCATAAGCTATATAATATGCGTAGATAACTACTATAAGGTACACTACGTAGATAAGATTAATAGAAGCTACTTTCTAGAAGCTAGATATTAATATAAGTAGAAATAGTTTAATTACCCTATAAATAAATGTAATAAACATCTATAGGATAAACGCAAAGCATAGTACTTCCTATAGAAAACTAATGCAGAAAATATAGCATGCACCCTACTTATAGACAGCGTCTGCATCTAGAATAAATAGTAAAACTACCTAGGAGTGATATGCAAGAAGTATTACTATAAGAAGGAAAAGAACGGTTTTTACTTACACCCCCTAGTAATTGCTATATAAATTAATCCTAGATATAGTATAAGATATAAACTACGTAGAGGATAAAATAATAATAACTACTAAGCACCTAAACTTAGATAACAGCCTTTTTTAGACTAAAACTAAGGCAAGAAGACGCCTTCTAAGAATTTAATACTATAGGTAATAGAGTATTAATAAAACTTACTATCTAAGTTAAAAATATAAAGGCTAGAGCTATAATAGACTTAGGGGCATAGAAGAACTATATCTTACTAACTACTATTAAAAAGGCTAAACTTAAATTAAAATAAAAATAATAATCTTACCTTCTATACGCAGGAGACAGGGCACTAATGCCTAAAACACTAAGAATAGACTATAAGGTTAAAGCAACGCTTAAGATTAATAAACACTAAGAATAGATTACCTTTAATATACTAAGATCCTCTAGTTATAAAGTAGTACTTAGGTTACTATAGTTAAGAAGGTATAACCTATATATTAAATAGGATAAAGGAAAAATATTCTTAACACGCTATAACTATGCATTATAAGTAGTACCTATATATTAGTAGAGTCTAGTAATAGATAAAAGAGAACTTAACATACTCTCGCAACTAGAAGTTAATAAATATAAATTACCCTTAAAAGACGCTAGCAGGAACTACTAGGTTAAGAAACGTAAGAATATAAGCATTAGTATAGCTTATAGCATCCCTAAATAGTATAAAAAATAGAAACACTTATTTTAGGAAAGGGAAGGAAAAGTAAACCTACCTAAACACTAACCCTAGGATTATATAATTAACCTAGAAGAAGGAAAAATACTACCCTTTAGACTACTCTACGCAAAAATAGGTAAGGAACTTAAATAGGAAAGAGAATTTATAAAGAAAAACCTAGAGAAAGGATACATTTAAACCTTAAAATTACTAGCAGCTAGCCCCTTTACCTTTATAAGAAAGAAGGACGGAGAACTATAACCCTATATAGATTATTAAAAGCTTAACGCGATAACTATAAAGAACTAATATCTACTACCTAACGCAGCTAAACTAAGGGATAGACTTATAAAAGTAACTATCTTTACCTTACTAGACCTCTAAGACGGCTACTATCTTATACAGATAAAAGAAGGTAAGAAATAGAAGATAGCATTCTAATTAAGATATAGACTTTATAAATATCTTATTATGCCCTTTAAACTTACTAACGCACTAGTAACCTTTTAAGCACTAGTTAATAACGTACTAAGAGAACACCTTAATATATTTGTTATTACCTATATAGACAACATTCTTATCTTCTCTAAGCATAACAAAGATTACTAAGAATATATTAAGGCGGTACTTAGTGCACTAAAGGAAGCAAACCTACGCCTAAAACCTAAGAAATATAAGTTCTATATATAAGAACTTAAATTCTTAGGCTTCGTTGTTAATATATAAGGCATTAAAATAAGTCTAGATAAAATTAAAGCTATACGCATATAGCTATAGCTAAGAACAGTAAAATATATCTAAGAGTTTCTAGGATTCTGCGAATTTAATTAATAGTTTATTAAAAAATACGTAGTAGTTACTACACCCCTAACAGAACTTATAAAGAAGAATATACTATTTATATAGAGAGATAAATAAGAAAAGGCCTTCTAACTTCTATAGATAGCATACATTACACTACTAGTACTTGTTAACTTTTAAAGTAATAAGCTATTACAAATTAAGACAGACGTAAGCAATTAAGCCCTTAGAGCTTACGCAAAATAAGAAAGAAATAGAAAATGGCATCTAATAGCTTACTACTTAAGGAAGCTTACGGATATAGAGACATAATATAATATCTATAATAAGGAACTATTTATAATTATTAAGGCACTTAAGCACTAGCGAATCTACGCATATAGCTGCTCTAAACTTATTATCTTTACTAATTATAAAAACCTTCTATAGTTAACTATAATAAAAGATCTTACACTCTAATAAGTAAGATAGTCTAAAGTACTTAAATAGTATAAGTTTAGAATCGTATACATACCTAGAAAAGAAAATAAACGCGCTAACGCGCTAAGCTAGCAAAGTAACTTAGCTAGAGATAAAATAATTACACGCGCCGCTATCTTAGTATAGAATAAAGATAAATTACTTAGCCTATTATAAGAACTTAACATACTCCTCGTAAAAGGATAAGAAGTACCTAAAGAATAATAAGAATAGGTTATTAAGCAATACTACGACGACTTAATATATAAATACCCTAGTATTATAAGGACTATAGAACTCCTTTAGCGTAACTACTAATTTAAAGGAATAAAGTAGAAAGTTATAAACTACATCTAAAGATGCGTAAACTGCTAGAAGAATAAACATAGCACTTACGCACTATATAGAGAGATGCAGGCTATCTAGATTCTAGAAGAACCTTAGACTAATATCTCTATAGACTTTATTACTAGCCTACTAAACTCTAAGAACCTAGTAACTAACATATCCTACAACGTAATACTAGTAATTATTAACTAATTTACTAAGTATACAGAGATAATTCTATTCTATAATACCTATATAGTAAGACAGCTTAAATTTATAATCCTAGATTAACTAGTTAGGCATTATAGAATACTAAGAATAATTATTAGTAACTAAGATAAACTATTTATATCTAACTACTTGTAAGGCACTGCATAGTAGGCAGGTGTAGGCACTTAAAAAGCAAAGGTATAGATTTAGATAGAGATAAGACGAATCCTTGCGGAGTCGTAGTGGTGCAACACTAAGGCTATATAAGGGCCGTTACGTAACTGGGCACGTGCTAGGCCTATTCTAGTAGAATACTAATAAGGGGTAAAGGTAGGCGTTATATAGCCCCCCCCCCTTATTAAGCGCTATTCTAGTGCTTAAGAATAGGCTTAAGCCCCTAAGCCCTTGCTTTAAGAAAAGAAAAGGTTTGCGCTTAGTACTAAACTTTTAAAAAACCTTTTTTTTAAGGTAAAAACGTGTTATAGAGAAGATATCTAAGGTAATATAGAGGCTAGAGCGCGTACGTCCTGTCCTTTATATAAGAAGTTTCTAGATAGGTTCTAATAGCGCGCAGCTTTTCTTAAACTTTTAGTAGTCTTAGTAGCACTATAGTTCTATTCTATAGGTCCTTAAATAGTAGTAGTACAGAGCTAGAGCAGGATGCTCCTAGTATAGTTACGCAGCGCTGTCGCTCTAGGTCCTGTTATTTATACGCAAATAGGGAGACTACCTCTTAGAGGTGTCTACGTTTAGAGCTGTAGCTTACTAAGTATATAAATAGAATAGCATGTAATATTCTTATTTATAAATAAGGAGTTACTTATTACTATAACACTTAATTACTCTATAAAGTAGTAAAGTAGGGTTTATTTTCTAACGTATAGTAATTATAGCTAGTGCGTTAGCATATAGGTATAGAGTAGGCAAATATACTATAGAAAGTATCTAGGTTATATAAAAGGTAGCTTAAGAAGATATATAAGTATAGGTAGTTAACCTATAGGTTCTATTTCCTATCTTTATTCTTAGCTTAACATTTACATTAGTCTAACTTCTAAATTCTACTATACCTATTACTTCTTCTAAGTAGTATAGTAATAAGGTTCTTTTATAGAGGGTCTACTAGCTCCCTACGCACCTTAAAGGGCAGCCTCCTTTAGTGCGTTATTAGTACTAGGCGTGTCTTTCTCTATTTTACGCAAAGGGTATTACTATTAAAAAGCTTTAGGAGGTAGCTAGAAGTAAGTAGTGCTCTAAGGTTAACGTCTTTACGACCTATAAGCGCTGTGCGAAGCAGTATAATACTTATCTTTTAGTATATTTACCTCTTCCCTACTATAAAGGTAGGTCTCTACTAACTTTCTAGATAGGTTAAGCTAACTTTCTATTAGTACTTTAATATCCTAACCTTTTATATTATATAGGCTAAGCGTTATAATGCTACCTACTATTCTAAGGCTAATAATACCTAGGCGGAGGTATATGCCTACGCTGTTACTATAAATTAGAGTATAATCTACTAGCGTTCTAAGATTAAGAGTCTTTAGAAGCTTAATAGTAAAGAGCTTAAGTATATATAATAGCGTTCTACTTCTTATAAGAATAACTTTACTTAATACTAGGTAGATACCTTTCCCTTTTCTTTCTATACGCGTCTCGCGTATATTTCTAGAAAGTACTAAGGTTTATAGTAGGGTTTAGGTAGCGTAGGTTATATAATGCCTACTAACTTTATAGCCTATAAGAGGATAGAGGCGCACTTTACGTAGGTTAATAATAGTAATAATTTTACGCCTAGTTTAGCAACTAACTATAAGCATTACTAGTACTACTATAGCCCTAATACGCTAGATTATATAGCACTAATATTCTAGAATAATTCCTACTAGTTTACGCCTAGTTCCCCTATAGGTAGTAATATCTTACGTACTCTTACTAATAATACCTATATACAGAATTCCCCTTACTAAAGGGTTATAGGTTCTTTAGTATATATAGAGAGTTAATTAAATATTAACTGTACGTAAAGCTATAGCCTTACTATTCTACTTTAAGCTATAACTCTATATAGAATATCTAGAGGTCTAACTTTTAGGTTACTAATTAGGCAAAGTCCTAATAAGTAGCTATTTAGCTTAATTCTTAGATTCCCTATAGAGCTTTTCTTTTATAACTTTATAGGTAACGCAGTATAGTCCTGTCTGCGGTTTAGGTATTTAATAACGTATTACTAGTTCTATATTACTGTCTATAAGTGGCGGTTCTATTTATAGGATTCTGCTAATATTCTTCTAGAAGCTCTATATAATTATTAAGTGCGGCCTCTAGTTCCTATATACTTTACTCTAGCAGCTAGCCTAGCTATTTAATATAAAAAAAGCGCTAGTTCTTAACTATCTTATAGGCTAGTATAGCTTCTACTTTATACTAGTCGCTGTTATCTAACTCTAGGTGTTCTATAGAGCCTAGCTTAAAATTTAAGCTATCTTATAGCGTTACCTACTTCTTAAGTAGAGAAACGTAAAAGATAAGATATAGGTAGGATATAGATAGGGGGAGCTTAAGCTAGTAGCTAAGCTTCCTATGCCTCGCTATAATAGGGAATAGGCCTATAAACTTAGCGTTAAGCTTCTTTAAAAGGCGCTTTATTTTAATATAGGTTAATTTTAAAATAACCTAGTTCTTAACTATAAAGTGCTTATCTATTCGCTTAGTATTATACTAGTAACGTTAGCTCTCTTAAGCGTATATTAATGCACTACATGCATTAGAATACGCCTACGCTTTTTAGTTAAGGTAGTTCTTAACGCGCTAGCGAATATTTAGGGTCTTTCTAGTAGTATTCTAGTTTAAGAGAGCTAGCTATAACTAGTACTTATCCTCTAAGCTATTAAAACCCTTAGATTTAACGCCTATAGCAACTTTAATTAGTAAGTAGCTATAGCTAGAGTGCCTCTTAAAGTTATATGCATACTTAGCTGTTAGTAGTAAACCTACCTAGTTATCTTACTAGTAGTTTATATACATGCGTAAGTATACCTCTAGCTTCTAGTTCTACCTCTCTATTTAACTATTAGTCTAGGGGTAGAACGCTATACTTATTTATCTAGTAACGTTAAAATAGTAGTAGATATCTATCTAGAACTCGCTCGTAAACACTAAGCCCCTATTAGAGATTAGTAATAATAGGGGTCTAACCTTAGTAAACACTTTATTAAAAAGTATGTTAGCTAGCGCCTAGGCTATAATCTTCTTTATAATAGAAAGGTACTAGATATACTTCGCGAAGCAGTTAATAAGAATAAGAACTAAGTTATATTAGTTACCCTTAGAGTCTACTAAGACTAAGAGGTCTATAATAAAATCTAGAGAGTAGTCTTAATAAGGCTAAGAAGGTAGTAGAATTAATTCTAGCTAACTCTATAGCTTATACTATTAGACTTTATTTATTTAGTAGGCTACGCAGCTATAAATATAATTATTTACGTCTACGCGTAGTTTAGGCTACTAATATTTACGTTAGAGAAGTTTAACTATCTTATCTATGCTATAATAACTACCTAGTAGGTTATTATAATTCCTTATAAGGATTACAGTCCTTAGAGCCTTATTATAGAGAATCTATACTTTCCTAGCTTATTAGAGGACGCCTAGTAGGTCCTTAGACTACACTATAGCGCCTTTTCTCACCTTTCCCTTTTTAAAGTCTTTAACGTACTATATAGTTTTAAGATAGGCTATATCTTACTCCTGTACTTTCTAAACGTGTTCTAATAGAGTTATAGGGGTGTCCTACGTAAAGGGAGCTTCGTTACGCATAGCTTCTAATACGGACTTATAAGATAAGAAGGTTAGAAACGCCTTAGAGTTATAAAGAAAGACCTTAAGATAGGCGTTTAAAGCTTCTTATCTAGCATTAGGGTAGCTAACTTTACCTGTATATAGGTTAGAGTTAATAGATAACGTATTATTAATTTCTAGTACTATACTAGGGGATTCTATAGTAGAATAGTTTACGCTACTGTTAGATTCTGTATAGGTTATAAATAGATCCTTATTAGGACGTATAGCCTTACGCGCTGTCTAACTATTAGCGTATAGAGCTGTAGGCTTTTAGAGTACCTACACCCTAAGCTTATTTTATAGAGTAGGCAGTATTATATTATAAATTACCTTACCCTTACTAAGCTAAAACCCTATAGAGTAATTAGGTTGTTATAAAGGCGCGTTAGCTAGATTCTTAGCGCCTAGCTTATATTTAATCTTAAAGTTAAAATAAGCTAACCCTTCCGCCTAGCGTGCTTACTTAGAGAAGAGTTCCTTTATAGTTATAAAGTACTTTAAGTTATTATAGTTAGATAGTACGCGAACTATATCTAGAGCGTACTTAAGGTAGTATTACTACTGCTTAAAGCACTCTATAATCGCGAACAGCTCTTTATTATAAGTATTCTACTATATTATTAGGCCTATAAATTTACGGCTATAGAACGCTACTAGTTTCTAATACTTCTCTATTATAATAGAGGTGTTATAGGGTTGTAAAAGTATTCCCGCTATTATAAACTTAGAGGCGTTAGTAATAAGCATTACTAGTTTACGTAGGTTAAAATATTATAGAATAGGAGCCTTTATAAAGCGCTCTTAAATATCCTAGAAGGTATCGCGTACTTTATTAGGATACATCTAGGGCTTATACTATTTAGTTAGCCTCTTACTTAATTTCTTAGTAGACTTTAGGCCTGCTTTACTAGCACTAGGGATTACTTAGGGCGTAGGCGAAGCCTGCGCGGTAACTATATAATTTAAGAGTAGGTAAATAATATTAGAGTATCTATAGATAAACCTCTAATAAAAGTTTATAAATCCTAGGAATTACTAGATATCCTAGTAGCCCTTAGGCTCTAGCTACTCTTAAATAGTTTATATATAGATAGGGTCTATTACTACATCTTCTAAGGTAATAATAAAGCCTAAAAACTCTACGTGTTTTATTAAGAAGGCGTATTTTAAGGTTTTATAGAATAGACCTTATTTATATAGCCTCTCTAAAACTTTGCATACGTGCCGTTCGTAATCCGCTTTATCCTTAGAGTATATAAGGATATTATCTAGATAGATAACGTACGTCTAGTTAATTAAGCCTCCTAGCGCCTTCTAAATATATAATTAAAAGGTTACTAGGGCGTTTGCGAGACTAAATAGTATAATAAGATATTTAAAATAGCTATAGCGCGTTTTAAAAGCTATCTTCTACTTATTCTCCTTCTTAATGCGGAGCCTATAATAGGCGTCGTAGAGGTTAAGTTTTATAAATACCTTTAAGTAAGAGAGGCAATCTAGCATCTTACTTACTAGGGGTATTAGGTAATAATTCTTAATTATAGCTTAATTTAGCCCCTAGTAATTAACACACAGTTAAAGTGTGCTATCTACCTTAGGTATAAAAAGTATAAGGGCCCTAGCTAGAGACTTACTAGGCTAAATCTACCTCTTCTCTAGAGAAGAGTTAAGGTACTTTTATAGGATATTTAGCTCTTTCCTAGAAAGGTTATATATTAGGAGATTTAGTAGCGTCTTGCCTTCTTCTAATTTAATAGCATAATTATACTCTAAGTTAGAGGCAATCTTACCTATTAGTTACTTATTAAAATACTGTGCTTTATTATAGAGGTAAGATAGGATTAATACTATCTCCTTAGGGTCTAGTTTGTCTACATTAGCATCTGCTTTATTTTAGAATAAGGTTAGGAAGTGCCTAGAACTCTATTATAGCCTAACAGAGGTAACTGTAACCCTCTATAGGGGTGCTTTTATTACTAAGTGTACTACTCTTAAGACTATAGCCTCTAGTAGCTACTTTAGTTCTAGATATTCTCTTATATACTAAGCTATATAATTACGTAACTATAGCGTCTAATTCTTTAACTAGAGAAGTCCTTAGTTATAAAAGTATAACGTATTCTAAACCTTATTACTGCCTCTAGCCGTAGCTAGTTAAAATATAGGTTTAGAATTAAGTAGAAGAATCTTAACTATTTAGTTAGGATTTAAGAGGAACTAGTACTCTATTACTATTATAGAACGTGCGTAGAGCCCGCCTAGAAAGAGTATATATACTTCTTCTTCTAGCTAAAGGTCCTATAGTATGCCTAAGGGCTTAGCTTTAAACTGTAGTTATTTACTGCCTAAATCTCTAGGCTACTATATAAATAACCTATTTTACATATTAATATAAGGGTCTGCCTTATACAGCTATAGCTAACTAAGTATAAGGTTATAATCTTATATAGGACTTGCCTAGAATACTAATAGCCTAGTAGTTTATTTAATGCCTTTAGCATTATATGTAGTAGTAGTTACTATATATAGTTCGCCTAGGTGCAGGGGCGTACCTAAGACCTAATAAGCATTAGGTCTAATCCTTAGAGCAGCCTAAGAGAGGTTCTACTATAGTATAAGGTTCTTTCTAATAATATTTAAGTCTAAGCCTGTATTAAAAAGGGCTTAGGACATAGCTAGAGAGATAGTAGAGTAATAAACTTATACGTCTACTGCTACCTAATTTAAATTACTATACTTATCTTATTCTAGTAGTATATTAGCTATATTTACTACTAGGGCCTCTCTTTTTTTAATAAGTTAGTAGTAGTTCTTAAGAACTTATTACTATTACCCTAATTATAGATCTTCTAGTGTTTCTTATAGTAGTCTCCTATATTAAAAGTTTAGTTAGAGGCTGTACTATTAGGGCGTAATAGTACTATTAGCGTTAACTATAGTTACTAAGGTTATAAAGGTTATTAGTTCTATTTCTTTTAGTTAGAGTTAGAAGCTAACGTTATAGAGCCTAGTCTCTTATAAGTAAAGGTTTAGCTTAAGCTAGGTTCCTATTAGGTCTTACCTAAAGAGGCAGCAGTCTATATAGTAGTCTCTACGTTTTAGATTACTTATTTAAACTAGGACTACTTCTTTACGTTCTTAAGTTAGCCTCTACGCTATATTTCGCGATAGAGAGGTTCTAGGCATTTACTCTAGATAAAGGATATTTTTACTATATTATCTCTAAGTATAGGCTGTTCTAGTGCCGCCTTACACGCTATAAGGTAGTTAAGGTAAACGTTAAATAAGTTCTCTACTCTCTACTTAGCTGTCTAGAATTAATAGTAATTATTAAACTTTATAAGAATAAGATCTTTAGTAAGGTCTCTTAGTTTAGCCTATAGTTCTACCTAGTTTATAATCTCCTAGCTCTTAATAGCCCTAGTTAGAAGGTCTTTATATACTTTATACTTAATAAGCGTAACTACTTATATAGTATATTTAGTGCTATTAATAGTAGCAAAGTTAATAGTAAAGTGCGTCTATACCTTATTAATTTAGCGCTCTACTTACTAAGAGGTAGGGGCTCTCTTATTTAAGCCTAAGATTAGAGCGTTAAAAGCCTTTATTAGGTTAAGAAGGCTTTTCTACGCAAGTTTTGCCTTATTATATAAGGGCTTAGGGCGGGACGTTATTAGAGTAAACCTAAATAGGGTTTAGGCTATATTAAGCTTAGCCTAAGCCTCCTTAATCTCTTTAGAATTAGCCTAGCTTACTTAAAGGGTATAGTACTCTTAGAACGCGTCTGTAAGGATTACTTAACCTAGGTTAATAGTTAGAGATGCGTTAGAGAGTGTACAGGATACTATAAGTATAGAATAGGGCTCCTAGATAGGTATATTCTGCTTATCTATAAGAAGATTTTCTACTATTAAGGGAGCTTAGTATAACTAGTTTACTCCTGTAGGTAGTTATTTACCTTAAGCCCTAGCAGCGTTATAGGTCGCGCTTACGTTACTAGTTTCTATTTACTCTAGCTACGCTCTACTTAGGTTCTAAGGGTTGCCTAGATGTATTCTATATAAAGCTACGTTGCCTACTAGCTTATTAGAGTTAAATTAGTACCCCTTAGTATATTCTTCTTTATCTAAGGGCTTCTTAATCCTACTAGTAGCTCTTTAAGCGTAGGAAAGGGTTTCCTAGGTTAATTACTCTATAGGATTAAGACTAAGTATTACGTAAGATATAGGCAGCGCGTTACTAGTACGCGTCTAGTTTTATATCGCGCTAACTATCTTCTTATAGGTAGGAGGTTTTTAACGCGTAACGCGTGTATAAGGAAAATTCTTCTTAGGTAGAATAACTAACTACTATCTAATAATAGATAGAAAAATTTAAATTATAAGGCACTGTATAGTAGGCAGGTGTAGGCACTTAAAAAGTAAAGGTATAGATTTAGATAGGGATAAGACGAATCCTTATAGAGTTATAGTAGTGTAATACTAAGGCTATATAAGGGCTGTTACGTAACCGGGCACGTGCCGGGCCTATTCTAGTAGGATGCTAATAAGGGGTAAAGGTAGGCGTTACACTACTAGACAATACTAATAGCACTTATTAGAATAAAATAAAAACTATTAATAGCCTACTACCTATAAATAGACAGATAAATAGAATAAATAAATAGAACTATAAAAACCTACTTAAAGATATATAGTAATAGATTATAAAATAATTAGGTATTCCTATTACTAATAGCCTAGCTAGCATATAATAATAAGAAATTAGAAGTAATAGAATAAACACTATTCTACGTAAACTATAGAAGATATCTATATCTCTTTAAAAGAACTCTACTAATAAAAGTATAAACTAAAACAGCAGCTAATAACGCAAAAACCATACACGAAGTATACAACGAAATAAAGAAAAATATATAAAAGGTATAATAAAAAAGTATTAAATATAATAACTAAAAATAAAAAATAGCACCTTAGCTAAAGAAGGGGGATAGAGTATATCTACTTATAAAAAATCTTTACATAATATAACTAAGTAAAGGATTAGACTACGTAAAAGTTAGACTATTTTTAGTTCTTAAATAAATTAGCCTAGTAAACTATAAACTCTAACTCCTAAGTAATATAAAGATTTACCTAGTATTCTACGTATCTACCCTAGAGCTAGCAGACCTTAAGATACTACTATAAACAACGTTCTACTACTAAAAGAATAAAGATAACGAGTATAAAGTTAAAGCACTACGCAGCTACTACAAAGTAGACTAATAGAACTTCTAAAATAGTAACTTCTACTAGAAATAGCTAGTAAAGTAGAAAGATTACTCTAAATTAGAAAATATATAGGAGCCTAAAGCTAACCTATAAAACTATTAGCAACTACTTAAGAAAGTAAGACTAAAGTTTAACGCCTACTACTATATAGGATAAATGTAGCTATAAAGTAAGGATAAAGACTAATAAGAGTAACATACCCTAAGAAGGTCTTAAAGATAAGCTAGCATCTATAATGTTATAGCCTGCTACCGCGTTATCTAGAGCTAATAGTATAGACTATATTATTAGCAAAAACTCTATACTAATAGAAGCAGCTAGATAGTCCGCCTTAGCGTTTACTATCTTACCCTTAGCCTTAAGCTCTAAAGTAAGGCATACAGCCTTCTTTGCAGCGCGCTCCTTAGCCTACACTAGAATCTTCTTATTCTATAATAACTAGGATATTACCTCTACTAGCAGCTTCTTATCTATATTTACCTTCGCCTAGTACTTCTCTCTAGTTTAGTTAAGTAATAACTAAGATATATTAACACATAGTTTTCCCGTGCGCACACACTTAGCACACTTTAAATAAGAATTTAGCATAATATAATAACATAAGTTTTTAGAAAAATACTAATTATAAGAAACGTTAGCGATAGTATTAGCGGCAAGGATTTTATAAAAGAGACGAAGTTAACGCTTATAAGGCAGATAGGGTAAAACCGCTTATAAGCTAAACCCCGCAGGATGATAGGTAATTAAGGATAATCTTATAAAGGGAAGGGATAATGTTATAACTAGTAGGTTAAATAAGCGTTAAAGATAATAATTAGTTATATAACTAGGTACTAACAGGAAGTACTACAGCATAGCTACTAACTACTATTAAACTACATAACTAATAGCTACGCTAAGAACTATTAATAGTTTAAGTAGGAACTATTATAACTATTAATAGTTCCGCAGCTAACTATTAGTATCTAAACTACGTGTATATAGAAATAGCAGGAATCCTTATAATTCCTAGTGTTTAACTTAGTTAACAATCTATTATTTAGATTCTATTAAGTATTATTAATTTAACAGTTTTATAACTTTAATACTAACTACTCTATTACTTACTTACGTAATTAACAACCTCTCTCCTATCGTCGCTCCTGCCTAAGAACCAACTTACCCTTACTAGACTAGCTACCTCGTAGGGACGTAACACTAAACTACTAGCAGCATTACTTTAAAGGTTAGCCTTTTAAAGTTCTAATAGACTACTATAACCTTAAATAGTTTATAGAAACTAAGAGCCTAAATAATAGGTAGGTTAGGTTCTACTTAATGTTATCTAAGTTTAACTTTATTATTACGCACTATTCTAGGCTAATAAACCTAGCTAATAGTCCTTTACGCTAGCCTAACTATATAGCTAAGGTAAAGGCGCCCGCGAGGAAGCGAAATAAGAATTTTATTAAGCCTATAAAGAGCTTAATAAGCTACACCTTCTAGAAGAAGATAGTAATAGTAAACGCTATAACTAGCTTACCTATAGCTAAGAGAGGTAAGCTACTACTAGCTAGGGCTATTTACTATTTAAATTACTAGAGAGTAGCATATAAAATAACTATAGTAATTAGAGGACGTTAGGTAAGCTCCTTTATAGAAGATCTAAATACTAACGTTAATAGTAATAACCTAGTAGATTAAATAGATATTAAGCTAGAGTTTAATAATAACTCTAGCTCTAATAGTAATAAATAGGGTAAGGATAAGAATTCCTCTACCTAAAAGCGCTAAAAGGGTCTAAAGACTCTTACTATGCCTAAAGAATAGACTGCTATAATATAAGAATGCTATAATGCTTTATTATCTAGGCACTTTAGCGTAGCTAGGACGTTAGCGAAGCTTCGCTATAAATATACCTAGAAGGAAATACCCTAGGCTATTAAGAATTACGTATATAACTACACGCTCTATAATAAAGTAGTAGCCTACTACTATAAGCCCTATAAGTTATTACAGCTCCTACCTATTCTAACTAAGCTATAGAAGGACGTTATAATAGATTTTATTACTAAATTACCCTTAAGTAAGTTTAGAGGAATAGTTTATAATATAATCTTAGTAATTATAGATAGGTTCTCTAAAATACCCTATTATATTCTAGCGAAGGGTAATTAGGATAGAATTAATTTAGCCTAGGCCTAGATCTAAGAGGTTATTTAACTCTATAGCACTCTAGCTACTATACTATTAGATAGAGGTCCTATTATAAACTTAAAGTTATAGGACTTATTTAATTATTACCTAAATTTAAGATAGGTACTTACGTCCGCTTTCTACCTGCAGATAGATGGTTAGACTAAGTAATAGAACTAGACGCTTAAATAGTACTTATAATACTATTATTACGTTAAATAAGATATCTAGGCGCTATAGTTATTACTAGCGAAGTTTACGTATAATAATAGCGTACGCTTAACTATAGGAGAGACTTTCTTTAAGGTCTACTACAGATTTACCCCCTAGAGCGCAAACTAGCCTACTTTACTACTAGGTAATAGAGAGTTACCTACTAGAATATTAATAGCTATAAAGCTAATTAAGATCTGCGCTAAATATACTAGAAAGATTAAAGCTACTAATAAATACTAAAAGTAGCTTTAGAATAAGAAGCGCTTACTTCTTAAGTTAAAAAAAGAAAATAAAGTATACGTCTCTAGCTGCTATATTAGAATATTCTATTTAAAAAAGAAGCTAAACTAAAAGTACCTAAAACTAGATACTATAGTAGAGAAGATTAGCTAAACAGCCTATAGAGTAGACCTCTCTAGATTAGAAAATATCTACCCTATCTTTTACGCCTCTTTATTAGAACTCTTTAAGCCTATAGGCTCCTTACTGCACCTACTAGAACTAGTAAAAGATATACTCTAACTAGTAGGTAATAACGTCTATAAGATTAATAGAATACTTAATAGAAAGTTATAAAATAATAGGTTATACTATTACCTTATCTCTTAGAAGGGTTATCTCCTAGAAGAGAACTCTTAGAAACCTAGTATCTATATTAGCAGCACTACTCTTTAAACATACTATAAAGAGTATAATATTCCTCCTAAGCGCTATATTACGCTAGAAGAGCCTAAAAAGCCGCATAAAAGAAGAGGTAACTGCTAGGTTATTAGTCTAAAGAAAGGAGAGAATTAGTAAATAATCTTCTACTATATATTAATTATTAATATACCTTCTACTATTCTTATCTTAAATCTTTCCTTAAGAATTTTTCCTCTAAGTTAAATAAACTTAGAGTTTTATCTCTAGGTTTATAAGGGTAGTATTTTAATAGTATTAATAAAGAAGAACCTATATCTATTATACTTTAGACTAAACTAGTATAAGAGTAAGGTTTAGAGACTAGAATAAATATCTCTAGTTAGATAACTATAGTATTAGCGCTATTCTAGGGTATTATAACTAACTCTATTAGTTTTATACTAGAAACGCTCCCCTATACTAGACTAACGCTAAAGGTAACTTATATAAGGTTATAAGAACTAATATCTACTAAACTATACTAAACTGCGCTAAACTATACTAACGTCTACTATTCTTTATATAAAATCCCTATTATAATACTTCTTATAAATCTTATTCTTAAGTTTACTCTACTTATTTATAACCCTTCTACTTTAAGAAAGGTTAGATTTTTTTAAATAATACGTTCTAAACTTTTTATTATATAAGCCTATAATATATATATTAAGAACGGCTAAACTCTTCTACTAGTAAGAGAGTAGAGTAGTTAGAGATACGCTCTTAGTAGCACGTTAACGCGTATTATAGTAAGAGGGGAATAGCTTAGTAGATCTTAGAACCTTCTTACGCTTTCTAGAGTTAGAAGTTAACTTAAAGAGCTAGGTAACTTACTTCTCCTACTTCTTACGCTTAGCTACCTTAAGGTTAGTCTTCTTAACGCTATATAGTTTATCTAGTTACTATATAGCTCTATTAGTACTAAACTCTACTAAAAGGCGCTAAAAGAGCACTTATAGATTTCTTTTAAAGTAAATTCTTATTATTTTTCTTAAAGCTCTACTTTCTTAGGGCAGCCTTAGACCTTTTATAACTATTAAAGTAGACGCTACTCTAAGCGTACTAATTCTTAATCTTTAAAGCTTTATTATGCCCTATTAGTACTTTCTTAGTATACTAGTTATTAAATAAGTCCCTTTAGGATATTAGTAAGCAGAAGTAGCTAAAATAGGCTAAAATAGGTAATACGTACTTAACCTGCGTATAAATAAGCTTATATAGTTTCTTAGTAGTAGTATTAGCCTCTTACTACTTCTTATTAGTATAGTTAAATATAATAGTCTTAGAATTAAAGGTTCTAGGGTCTAAGAGCTCTATAGGTATTATTAGAGAGTAACTAGCCTTCGCCTCTTACTAGTTAAACGTAGATAGGTTCTAGAGGTTAAATATAGAGTACCCTATAGTATATTTATCTAAGTTAGTCTAATAGGCGTTTATCTATATTAGATAGTCTCTACTTAATAACCTCTATCTTAGAAGAAGATATTACTATTAGAAATAAGCTCTTAAAATCTTTTAGACCTAAAATTATACTTAATAGTAGCTAGAAAAGTTAGAATATACTAAAATAGGCTAAAAAATACTATAATAGACTTACTGCTAAATAGGGGGCCTAATTATTAAGGTATTAGAAATATATTTAGAATAGTACCTTCTTATAGATAGTACTAAGCTAAAGGTAATTACCTTTAGTAAACTTATACTACTCTTTTATACCTAGAACGCTATACTTAGCTATAGCCTTAATATAGCTCTAATAGAGTAGGGTAGAACGCTTTCTAGACTTTTTAGGTACCTTAATATAAAATTTATTTATAGTCTTACCGCTAGATATAATAGGAGTAATAGTAGATTCTTTAGAAGAAGAATAGGCTAGATAGAAGTAGAAAGTAACTAGAGATAGTAATAAGTGTCTACTTAATCTAGTTAGTACTATTCTATACTAAAACGTGCTAGATTCCTCTTTCTTATACTTTCTACCTAGAACGTACTTACCTACTAGTTAATACGGTAGGGGTAAGAGAAAGAAAGGAGGAAGGTAACTTAGTAACTAATACCTAGTATAGGCTTACTAAGAAGCCTACTTATAGAGTTAGGTAATACTACTAGGTAACTAAAAAGGTAGTAGTAAAAATAAGAGTAAAGGTAAGAGAGAAAGTAAAGGTAAAGTAGAAGTAGATAACTAAAGCTCTGCTATATACTTACACTAGGTCTCTAGATAGGTAAAGAAGCGCTATTCTAGGCTAGAATAGACTAAGTAGTCTACCTCTAGCCTCTTAGGTTAAGAGGCCCTAGAAGGGGAGATAATATTAGGGCTAGTAGCCTAGACTAGAGTTAGGTAATCCTTCTAATATAAGCTGCCTTAAATTATTTCCCTGCGGGGTAGCAATTCGTCTCATCTACATATAAATGCTACCATTTCACCCTTCTATGCAATAATACACTCCTTATGCTGCCTTATAGGCTACCATCCTAACAGTAAGATTATTATTTTTATATTAGTATAAGTCCTGCTTTTCTAGTAATAGCTAGTAAGATATAGTTCTTTTAGGCTCCTAATTTTATTATAGCTTTAGCTTTAATATTTCTAAGCTAGATAGTTAGTTTTATTAATGCTCTATTACCTATAGTATTAAATTCTTAGAAGGCGTCTTCTTACCTTAGTTTTAGTTTAAAAAAGACTATTATCTAAGTTTAGGTACTTAATAGCTATTATTACTTTATTCTTTACTAAGTTTATACCTTATACTCTATCTAGAATTAATTTATATAGTAAATACTAGAGGGTATAAGTAGAATCTATTCTTTTTCTTTTTATAGTAATGTTTCTTATACATTACTCCTAGATAGTTTTACTATTTATTCTAGATATAAATGCTATCTACTAGCAGGATATATACTATATTTTCTACGTTAGTTTTCTATAGGAAGTACTATTCTTTACGTTTATCTTATAGGTACTTATTATATTTATCTATAGAGTAGTTAAACTATTCTTATTTATATTAATATCTTGCTTCTAGAAAGTGGCTTCTAATAACTTTATCTACGTAATATATTTTATAATAGTTATCTACGTATATTATATAGCTTATACTTCTATATTTTAGGTTACGTACGTTAACGTAGTAATATAGGTAATAGTTTAGTTATTTATTATTATACTTCTAGCTTTTATTCTAATGCTTATAGTTAAAGTTTATAGTATTCTATATTTCTTAGGTAACTATATAGAGTCTTCTCTTATATTCTTTTATAAGTTTAAGTTTCTTTCTAAGGATTCTATATAGTAGAGTATCTTTATTACGTAGTTACGTCTTAAATTCCTTTAGAAAGTCCTATACTATAGGCGTGCCTAGGTAAGGTTTCTTTATATCTAGATATAGAGTTAGTACCTGCTAGATAGAATAGTAGAGTTCTTCTTCATCTTTAAGTTTCTCTAGATCTTTATAGAGTTATTTTTCTAGAGTATCTAAGTATTTTATAGTTTCTAAGTTAATTCTTTTAATTTTACTAACTACATTCTATTCTTTATCTATTTTCTAGTTATCTTTTAATATTATATTTAGTTATTATTTAACTTTATTTCTAGAATAGTAGTTCTTTATAAGGTAGCCTACCTTACTATATATAAAGTATTTACGCGTCTCTACTTTTTAGAATTATAATTCTCTTAAAGGTCCTTTAGAGTTACGCTAGTATAGCTTATAAAAGCCTAGTTCTCTCTCTTTTCCTTTCTCTAAGTTATTATACTAGATTTCTTCTATTAGCTCGTGTTACGAGGACGCAACGAGTAGGCCTTTAGTTCTTATAGTAAAGACTAATTAATTACTACGTACGATATCTAGGTAATATAAGACGTTATATATAGAACAGAAATAGCGAAATAGGTGCAAAGCAGAAATACTTAGGGGGGTAGTTTATGCTTCTAGTGCGCGGACTAACTGCTAGTTAGGGTAAAGTTTAGAGAATAGTTCTAGGCGTACTAATAACAGTACGAACAGGACTTAGCAGTGTTAGGGGATCTAGGGAGGATACCGTAACAGTACGTTATAAATAGATAAGATAACAATAATTACTAAATCTATAAAAAAAATTAGTATTAGTTCTAGTATTAGTTTTAGTATTAGCCTTACTAACGCCTCTAAATTTTTCTCTTCTAAAGACTAATACGCGTAAGAGCCGCGTATAGTAGCAGAGCATTATATAATAGAGTCTACTAACTACCTTCTACTATTAAGTCTATTAAAGGTATCCTAGATATAGTTAGCTATAATTAGCTCTAAATCTATTATTTAACTTATAAAGAACTCTACCTTTATAGCAGTCTACTAGTAAAGAATAGTATTAAAAGTAGTAAATTAAAAGTAAGAGTTTTAAGTAAATTAGCTATCCCTATAGCATATTATATACTAAATGTAGGTAAGATAATCTACTACGTATTACTAAGGCAGTATATACTCTTTTACTTTAGTTAGATAAAGTATTAGAAACGCTAGACTAAGAACTAACTTCTTACTAGTAAATTTAGATATTAGCGTGTAGTATACTAACTCTATAGTAAGGTATATATACTTATAATAGCCTTAGATCTAGTAATAAAGCGTCTTAAACTTACTAATATCTAGAAGAATATCTAGTACTATAGACGCGTTAGGGTCTAGATTCTTACCTAAGTTATCTAAGTTATTAAATATAAAACTACTACTATAATATAACTCTATATTATTTATAGTATTATTTACTAAAGTAGCTAAAATAAATAAACCTTAGCTATATATAGTAGAGGTAAGAGATATATATAAGGTACTAGTATTAGTTATAGTATTAGCTAAAGAAGGTAGTAGTAAGAATACTAGAATAGCAGGTAGCGTATCTAGTAGAGTAAAGAACGTATTAGATTATATAAGTTAAATATTTAGTACTTTTCTAGGTAGACTTTCTCTAGAACTATACTTAATTAATATAAGTTAATACTTAACTAAGTTATTTACTAGAAGCTGCTAAATAGCAGCGTTATTAATATTAATATTAGAGTACCTAGAATAGCTATTCTTTAGAAAGATTAACTACTCTAGAATAGCTAAATAATAGACCTTAAAGTCTTTTTTAAACTAGCGCTAAATAGCACTCTAATTATCCTTATCTAAATATAGTAGTTAGAGTATAATAATATCTAACTATAATAGTAATAGAGGTAACTTTATAAACGTCTTTATAATAATAATAGTAAAGTAGTAAATATACCTATAATACTTCTACTAAAAGCTATAATGCTATTAAATCTCTATAAAGATATATACCTTAGTAATAAGTATCTTCTTAATATTAGTAAGAGTAGGTAGATAGGTAGGTATAGGACCTAGGTCTATATTATTATCGCACCTATATAATAGGATCTAATTACTCTTACTAACGTATTTAACCTAATTATTATAGTAATTCTAGCACTCTTCTTAGTAAATCTTTAGCGTAAACTAGTAGTAATTATAGATATTATATATATTTATATACTTCTTATTAAGTATCTTATAGAATTTATATATATAGCCCTTATCTTATACTAATATAGTAGGATCTGTAAGATAGTTCTTCTTCTTAAAATTAATATCTAGCTAAGTAGGTAGTATATTATACGCGTTTAATTTAGCAGCTTTAAAATTAGTCATATTAAAGTTTTTATCTACTAATACTAGTTAATTAATACCTAGACTAATACTACCTACTAGAGGTTCTAGAATAGATAGAAAGACGTTTTTAAATAACTCTTATAATAGAGTTAGTATAAATAAAAAAGGTAGTAGTAGAAAGACTAAGCCTAGGTTAGTAGGTGTAACTAGCTAGTAGGTAAGTATTATTAGCTAAAAAGCTAGTCTACGTAGGGTAGATATTAAGCTAGGTTACGTAACTAATATAGACTATAGTATAAATAGAACGCTAGAGATACTTAATAGCTATAAAGTCTAGAAGACTTACTACGTATATAATTACGTATTAGTTAATAATAAAGAGAATAGCGTAGATAGAGGTAATAGGTTAACCTAGATATAGAAGCCTAAAAAGGTAGAAGAGCGCTTTAAAGATAGGGAAGCTAGGTCGCTCTTTATGCGACTATAGGCGTGTTTTGCTAGATATGCTACTATTAAGCATATAGCATATCTCTGCTTCTACTTACTAAAGCGAAACTAATCCCTGCCTAGCTATAGAATAGCTTCGCACTGCTAACAGGCAGGCGGTGTCTACGTAGAAGCTAGTTAAGGTAGTATAGGCAGAGGTTAAGAATAATGTAAAGAAAAAATTGTAATAAGCGGTAGTAGACAGTATTAGAAAAGGCACTAGATAGGTGTTATAGCTAGAGTATATTCTAATTAGATTATTTACGCCTTCTATAGCTAGTACCTAGTGCAGTAGCTAGTATAGATATAGCGCTACTAATTAGCTTATATTACCTGCTAAAGTTTATATAAATTTCTTATAACATAAGTAAAAATTACCTAAAGAGGAAATTAATAGAAATGCGACAGGGATATTCTGTTTAGCAAGACTAATTATATATTATTACGCTCGTTCCTCGCTCCGTAATTAATTATATAAATTATATTAAGAAATTAATCAAGATTAAGATTCTACTTATTAAAGAATTATCTATTTATAGAAAGGTGTATAAAGCGTATATTTCTATTTAGATAAACGCGTTAGAGTTAGTGGTAGTTAAATCTATAAGCTCTAGTATACGAGCTTATATTTAGATTCTAAAGTGTATATAGCTCTATAGTACTAGATATAATTACCCAGCACTCTAGAGCGTAGGTAGAGACTTTAGAGACATTATTAGTTATTTTATAACAGCTAAAAGATGTAATTTTAATAATATTAGACAGGTGTAGGGTGTTTTCAGCTTTAAGCTTTAGTTTTGCGTTAAGCTAGGAGGCCCTCGCGTAGCTAGGGCTTTTCCGCAGAAAAATTACGAAGTAACCGATAGGACCCGAGTAGCTTATTAGCTAATTTCTTGAGATTCTTTTCCTACAAGAGCGGCGTGCTCGATCTGTTAGTTGTGATGGGCCTCGTTACTTAAAAGCTTCAGGCCTGTTTGAGCAACGTCACCCCATGCATGGAATAAATGGCTCACTCGCATGATTTCTTTTCCATGGCTCGGTACCTGGCCAATGGAGGGGTGAGGGGTAGATGCGTGGCGGCGCCATACGTCACTAGTGAGGGGCTGTGAGATCAGCTCCTCAGTCAGGTACCATCTTCGAACCTTTATAAGATCTTCGATATACTTCTTTGCTATCCAGATCCTCTCCCTGTTTTGGTTTTTATTCATTGACACTTTGAGGTATGTACTCTTGGTTTTCAAGCTTGTTGGAGCTTTGCTCGAAGCTCAACCCCCTTCAGAAATTGGGAAAGCAAGATGAGTCGGAGCAGTAGACACGCTTCTGCCATGACATCTCGAGCCGCTCTCGTTCCACTTTTCTCTCTTGAAGGCCTCGCTAATTAAATTACAGCTCCCCATCAAACACAATGGCTTCCAACGACTACTACAGCCAAGGCAGCGGTGGCGGCGGTTACGGCCGTGACGACGATCGGCGCGAGGAGAGCCGAGGCGGCGGATATGGCGATGAGCGTCATGGAGATGATGAGCGTCATCAGGAGGGTGGAGGCTACGGCCAGGGAGGTGGTGGGCGAGACGGAGAAGAACGCCGTCATGGCGCTAACACATACGGTGACCGCCCGTCTGGTGGCTCCGGCAGCTATGGAGGGGGCAGCAGTAGTGGATACGGTGGTGGTGAGGAGCGTCGCCACGGAGGAAATGAGTATGACGATCTTCCCTCTGGCGGCTCGGGTGGCTACGGAGGAAGCGGAGGCGGATATGGCGAAGAGCGCCGTCACGGCGCGAATGAATACGACGATCGCCCATCCGGAGGCTACGGTGGCCGAAACGACGATAACGACCGCCCCAGCGGAGGATACGGTGGCTCTTCTGGCGGAGGCGGTTACGGTCACGAAGGCCGCCAAGAATCCCACTACTCCGGCCAACACACCTCAGGCACCTCCTATGGCGGCGGCGGCGCCTACAGTGGCTCCTCTGATGACTTCTCGGGCGCAGCCCAACACGCCTCTTCGCACGCCGGCGACTCCGGCGACTCGAACCTCTTCAGCACCGCTTTGGGCATGCTCTCCGGAAAGCAGTCCAAGCTGCAGGAGGAGGATGTGGACGAGGACGATGCTGTCAAGCAGCATCAAAAGTTCTATGGCGATGGCGAGGGGCATGGGCAGGCGAACTCGCAGCATGTGGGGGCTGCGGCGGCGATGCAGGCTATGAAGATGTTTACGGGCGGGAAGGAGGAGGATGGGAAGGGTGGGCAGAATAAGATTATTGGTTTGGCTATGGGGCAGGCGGCGCAGCTTTTTGATAAGCAGAGTGCGCAAGGGAAGACGGTATGTTCTTCAAGCAGTAACGGAAAACTTGATGACGATTAATTATTGTTACAGGAACCTGGTGCCACGAAACAGGATGCTGTTGCTCAGGCTGCCCAGATGGCGTTGAAGTTTTACCTCAAGTCTGAGATGGGTGGTGGTGGTGGTGGAAGCGGGGGTAGTGGAGGGGCTGGTGGATTGCTAAATATGGCGAGCAAGTTCTTGAAGTAGGTGGAACGGCTGCTTGATCCCCGTCTCCGCATCAAGCCGGACGAGTATTGAGTATGTAGACATGAAACATACTGTCAAAATTACATACGCACGTCTGACCTCGGATGTCTATATGCAAAAGGAATTTGAGTAATTGACAATTTGATCTCTTTCATTGCCTTGCAGTCAATTTTCAGAAATGCCCACTTGGGGCTTCTCCTAGACCAGGTGGAAGAGCTTCTTCCAATCTGCGAGTGATCCTCTCTCCAACCTTCCGCACCCCCAACGCATTCCAATTGCCCGAACTGAGACACCTCCCCAGCACCACACATATCGAACACGCGACCAATCACACGAAGTACATCAGATACTCTGGACCATGTAGCAAGCAGAATGGGGCTACTTGGGAGCTCCTCTTTCAACTCCTTTAGCGTGCATGTTCGAGTGGTTAACGCAAGGGAGCTGGGAGTGGTAGGAACTTTGCCGTTACGGCGGAGGATATAACGAAGTCCTAGGCGTTGGAAACATCAAGGCTATCAGCCAGTGAAAAGTATTCATGGCAAGCACCAACCAATAAGGCGGAACCGCGCATTTGTACACATGTGTACGGATGTCACACAACCACGTTCCAATTGCAAGAGAATGTCGACACTCCGTTAAATGAGTCTTGCTTATTTCGGGGCCTACGTCAGTCATACTCTGAGCCTTGCTCATTCAATGCATGATCACCGCACAGTAGAGCAGCAGCTTGAGCCGCCAGCTTATTTAGCAATGATCAATTGTTTGAGTAAAGAAGGCAGTGCCTCTCTAGGCATATGGTACAAATAGTCAAATTAATGATCTGAAACAAATTCACTCGATCCTGCCCACAGAAGCCGGCCTTCTATTCATCATTCGACATCGAAGCATCTTACCCGCGGATGCCTCGGCCAGCTGAAGAATTCATAAGAAACGATGCAGAAGAAGAAGACACTCTCGACCGAGAGGAAGTTAAGAACCATCCTTTTTGACTGCTAGTTTCGCCTGGATCTTCTCGTGGATGTCTTTGATAAAGTCCGTACTGGCATCGTAATTGTGGTCAAACCCATGTACAATGTTCTTCAATTTTTTGAAATGCACATGTGGCTCTTGATCCCCGACTTTGAAAATTTGTTTGATCTTGTCCACAGCCATTTGGGTATCTTCAATAAGGCAATTCTTGTCTGCGTTACCGTGGTAGATATAGAAGTCCGGAATGTTTGCTGGTTTCTTGTACTTGGTTTGCTCCGCGCCCGTCGGAAGCTTCTGGATATCCTCCAGACGCTCCACGATGTCCTTCACTTTCGTGTCATTATTTTGAAACATTTCCTTCCAAAGATTGTCGTGCGTGGAGCCTAGAAAGCTGGCACCCATGCCTAGGGGAGCCCAGGGTCTCTTGATGTCGACGTTGAAGGGGATCTCATTAATCTTCTCGTCTGCCAGTGCGTGACGCCACTCCAACCATGCTGCCCTGAGCTTTTCTCCGTGCTCCTTGATGTCGTCTTCTGTGAATTTGGTTTCATAGAAAGCCCAGCCGTCATCTGGCTTAGAGCGATTGTAGTGGCGAAACATAGGATACTGGAGGTAAACAACGCTGATATTGAGGGGCTTGGCGAGGTCAAACATACTGCCATAGAGGAAGGAGTACATGGCTAACCACGCTCCTGCGCTGTCGCCTGACACGACAATATTTTCAAGTCGAACTTTGAGTCCTGCGTGAAGAGCCTGGACATGGTTTTGGAAGTCCTCGCTGAAGATGTAGTGCCAGAACATTCTGATGGCATCGGTGATTTCGAGACCAGTAAACCAAGGCATCAGAGGGTAATTAGGACAGACACAAACGATGTTGTTCTCGCTAATAAATTGCACCTTGTGCTTCTGTCTCCATCCGCCATGTCGTATATCTCCGGTAGTCTACCGTTGTTTCAGCACCGAAGTCTTGGATGTAGGCGGCGTTGACGCAAGGGTACATACGAAGCCTCCTCCATGGAAGTCGACAAAGAGTCCAAACTCCTTATTCTCTACGTCTCCATCCTTAGGTTCTGTTTGGACCGCAAGGAGAACCTCCGACCACCACTTGTAATGCGTCTTTCCGTATCCAGGCCTGTAATTGAAGATTTCCGGTTTGCAACCATTGTTTTGGTACCGCTGCTGTTGATCCTCGGTGTTGAGGTATTCTCCAGGTCTCATACCTGGTAGAAAGTCGATGGCTTTTTGAAGCTTGGTTCGAGCTAGATTGATCCTATCGTGCGGACTCGGGTTGAGTTTTGGCTCCAGTGCATCTTTAGGGACGAAGGAGTCACCGGTGGACATTGTAGGTCTTGGTCTGTGAGCACTGCTTTGTTGGTGTATTTCGCTTTGTGGAGGCTGGAATCTTGTCATGATACCGTGATAACGAAAGGCAATGAAGACACTCCGATACGAGAAGGCGCTTTTATATGTCGCCGTCGTAGAGTCACTGTGATTGCGCCATCATGACCATGGGTAAGTACCGTACCACAGGTGTCAAGCACACGAAGCAGAGATCCGGCCAATCGGGATTCCTGTGAGTCCTCGCCGCAACAGTCATCGAGCACCGACTCCAGGCTGCCCACCAACCTCGCATAATGTTGGTGGACGGCGAGCAACTTGCTCGGTTAACCTCCCACTCATTAGTGCGGCCCCGCCAGTTCCAACGATCGCCCTAACAGTCAGTCGGGAAACAGCGGGGTAAGGGGCACTCGGACGTCCGGCTGCCCTGATCCCCATGACTCCATTGCTTTGACTGAGCGAGACTTATAGGGCTTTCCAGTCACCCGCACGCTTGCAGCTGAAAACAGCGGTGCGTGCTCCTAAGACTCTGCTATTGAAGACTCGTACTCGCCTGGCCATCGCACTCTAGAACGAGCTTTCGTGAGGTGATTTGGGAAATACGAGGCCCTTCGTGTGGTGACCATTGTGAGGCGGTGAAGGAAACAAGGACTGCTGAACGATTGGCGTGGCGAGTGGCTTGTGCTTTGCCCGCTTTCCGTAGAAGCGGAAGGAAGACAGCTCTTCTGCCACGATGATGCCATTCGGCTCATTGGTGCGAATTATTCGAGTGCAGCATCAGTATTAGCGGGATGCTAAACATCTTGCTCTTATATATAAGTCGCACATTGCTTACGACGAAGATCTTACAGTTGATTGAGTGCCATATTGGGAGTCTAATCGGCTTTCCGATTTTGAGCTCTGGTGCAGACATATTTTTTAGTCGATGACTAGAGTGTGCATGTTGTGTATCCAAGCGAAACGAAGAGGTTTGTTGAAGGGTGAGAGCGCGTCGTCGCCATCATTAAATACGGAGGCGCGTGGATCCGTTGCAAAAAGGGGGCCGTGCGTCTTTGGTTCTAATTGGCTATTTTCAGCCCTACGACTCAGCTACCGCGGATTTTGCTTGGGGTGGACTACCTGTCTGCGTCGTTATCCAATTTACAGCTTAAATACAGCTTAAAGCCTTCGGCCTGCTGTATTGCAAGAGGAGGTAAACTGCCAGTGTCACGGCAACATGCATCACTGTCGAACGCTAGATGGGCAAGCATCAGATCCGAAGTAATTGATGGCTACGTACAGCTGCCATGAGGGCTCAAGACATCCAGATAAGGAGAGAAAAGGAGAGAAAAGGAGAGAAAAGGAGAGAAAAGGAGAGAAAAGGAGAGAGGCGAGGATCTAGCTATATATACGGTGCCCTAGTCTGTGCGCGAGCGAATGTAGCATAGTAGCTAGCTAGGAGCTAGCACCGTAATAGTACACCCCTCTTATTATTAAGCTCCTGCGAATATGGATGCCCCTTAGGCATAAGTAATAGAGGTAGGTAGGTAGGAAAATCCTTATTACTCTAGCTCTAGCCTCTACTTAGGCTTATGCTCTATAAGCGCTATTTATAGAAGCCTTCTTACTACTACTTATTAACTTCTAGTAAAGCTAGGCTTCTATTATTTATCTACGCTCTAGCCTTTATTTAGACTAGAGACGCGTACATCTACTTATTTTACTCTTATAGAACCTTCTCTTACTTATTATACTATGCTATAATACTTTTTATAAGCTTTAAAGTATAAAGAGTCTCTAATAAGTGGTGTTAGTTGATTTTTTGTGAGCTATTAGAACTAAACTATATAGAAGGAACGAGCTGAACAGACGCTAGTCTTAAAGAGGTGTATATGTAACTTATACCCTTAAACACACCCTCTTAGTAAGAGATGCTAATTACTATAGATTATAATAGGTTATAGTTAATAGAAGAGATAAGAGGCTTATATAGGCTAATCTATTTAACCTAAGTAAGGTAAGCTAGCTTGTTAAGTGGCTTAGTAAGTCCGTTAGCTGCTATTTCGTAGGTACGTATATATTAGAGGGCTAAATAGCCGTCCTTAACGCAATCCTTAATGTAATAATAGTAGATATTAACGTGCTTTATACGCTTATAGTATCTCTTAGAAGCGACTAGATTAATAGATAGCTAGTTATTGCTATAGAGCTTAATAGAATAGGCGTTGTTACCTAGGTAGCTAATTTGCTTTAGCAGATAGGTAAGCTAGGTAGCCTCCTTAGCGGCGTATATAAAACTAACGTACTTAGCTTCTATAGTAGAGGTTATAATAAGGCGCTATTTATATAATTTATAATAGATAGTACTACCTATAAACTTAAATAAATAGCTAAAGGTAAATTTTTAATTCTTTGCGTCTGCAAAGAACGCGTTACTATACGCGTAGAGTCTAAGGTTCTAGTATAGTAAGGCCTTTATAAAAACGTTAATAGAGAGGTAGAATAACTTAGGTGGCGCCTTAAACGCTATAATAAGGTCCTTATATATATAGAGATAGTTAATAATCTATAGAGCGTAGCTATAGTAATTATTAGTTAGATTACTTATTACTTAAGTAAGATAGCTAATATAAAAGGTAACGTCTGTTCTAAGCTGTAATACTAGATATAGCAGCTTACTAATAAGGAATTAGTATTACTATAAAAGCTAAGGTAAAGCGCAGTTATTCTTTACTTAGGGCTTAAGCTTAAGAGCCTAGACATCTATTAGGTAATAGCGAGCTAGGGCATTAGTGCGCTTAAAGTTACTAGTAAGTTTATTAATATATAACTCTATTAATAGCTCTATAGCGCGTTAAGCGCGGTTGTAGCGAATTTAAATGCTAAGGTAGTATAAGATAGGCTCTAAATCGCGGCACTTATATTTTCTAAGTATAAGCTTCTTAAGAGCAGCTATCTTCTTCTTTATATACGTAATTATAATAAGGTTGTTAACGTACGTAAGGATAATACTACCTATTATAGTATTAATAAACACGTATAGGTCTGCCTTAATTAGGAGATATTTAATTAATGCAAGGTAATAGGTAAGCTTCTTATACTAGAGTCGCAGAGAGCGACGTAGGCTATATAGGGCCTTATAGAGCTTAGCTGTCTAGCTATTAGGCAGATAGATATAGATATCTTCGTCCTTATTAAGGTAGCTATTAAGAAAGGTAGTAATAATATCTATTTAGTTATACTCTAGGTCTAGAGCTATAATAAGAGTAAATAGAATCTTTAGTATAGTTAAGTAGGCGACTATAGTATAGGTTTCGCGCTAGAAATTAGTATTCTAGCGGTTGCTATAGATAATAAGGCGAGCCTTAAAGCGTATAAGCTTACTAGCGTTATTAAACTTATATTTATATACCTACTTAGTAGGAAGAGTAAAGATTTCTGTAGGTAGTATTATAACATTCTTCTATATACTATTATTATTATATAACTAGTATTCCTCGCCCTCTGTAAGTAGCTACTATTTAATAAAATAGTAGTATTAAGCCTGCTTCGCGCTAGATAGTTTAAGTAGGAGGTTAGGATTATCTTTAGTAATGCTAGATAAGTTACTAAGAGCGCTAGTAAAGCAGTAAGTAACTAAAAGAGGAACGTTTTAATTATATAGTATAGAAGCTACTGCTATCTAAGCAGCCTTAGCTAACAGCTTACGGTATTAAGTTATATCTATAATAAGATAAGCGTTCTTATTAGCAGTAATATTAAGGTAGTAGGGAGCTTCTTTATTACTTAGACCCTAAAAGTTATAGCCTTAGCTAGTTTTAGGTAAATAAAAGTTATTAGGTTCTTTAATAGTAGACTTATTACCCTTACCTCTAGTTACTAAAATTATTAAAGAGAGTTCTAGTAATAAAAGAGGTGTAGGTAGAATAGAAATCTAAAGGCCTATTAGTAAGATACTCTCTATTATAGAGTAAGATACTTTATATAATAAAGCAGATGCCTATTTAACGCTACTTATATAAATAAGCTTATAGTAATTAAGGTACTATATAAGATAGATATAAAAGCCCTTATAGCTAATAAAGTAGGCCTTTATAGTATAAGGTAAGAACTTATCGCTTTATATATAACGTTATTCTAGGATATATACTTATTTAGGTTCTCTAAACTTATAGAGAGCGCAGAGGTTTAGTATAGAATTTAGAGTGCCTATATACTCTAGAAGCATCTGTTAAGGCATCTTACTATTAGCTAGAGATATAGTTAGGTAATAATTAATAAGTTTAGTAGCGTAGCGCGTAGTATATAGCTATAGAGACTTTAGTATATATAAAGCTTTAATTATTATAAGGTAAACGCGTGCCTCTTTAATTTAGTTACTTAATTCTGTAACGCTGTTCTAGTACGAGGTGTAGGGTGTAGAAGCCTTAAATACTATACTAAGCTAAGAAAGCTTCTTCTTTATCTTATTATTAATAAGGACCTTATTATTATTAAGATAGTAGATAGTAATTATAGTCCTAAACCGCGTCTTAACTATACGCAGGAATTATAATAGTAAGTTAGTAAAATTATCCTTTAAGTCTATAATATTAATCTAGCAATAGTAAGTAAAGTTATTAGTATAGATAATCTACTAGTACTCCTTATTAACGCTAACAGGCGTAATAAGCCTAATAATATTAATATAGACTTACTTAAATAGGCGAGTTACGCGCTAAGGTTAGCAGTAAGAGATCTATTTATAGGTATTACTAAGAAGGTATACCTTACAGGTAAAGTTCTAGGTGCCCTAGAGCTTAAGGCCTATTATAGTCTTAATAAGCTGCTTTAAGGCGTTAATATTAGCATATCTAAAGGTCTTATAAAGCTCTTTTAATAAGATCTTTCTTATTAGAATTATAGTTAAGTTAGGGCGAGGCGAATAGGCTAAGATAAAGATAAGTGCCTTAGTAGCCTTAAGCTTATTTTAAGCTTATAGTAGATTAGAAATACTGTTAATCTCTAGCGTATACGCGATCTTGCGCGTATTAGAATTATAGTAAATCTTTTTATCCTAGCTATAGTAGTAAAGTCCCTTCTAGCGTATCTTAGAGTAAGAGATAATAGAGATAAATATGTTAGGCGCGTAGAGCACCCCTATAAAGCGCACGACGTTAATTACGCTATTACTTTATAGAACTAAGAGTTTAATAGTGCTAGTAGCCTTAACTTCAATAATGCTAGTACCTATTTTAATACCTAAGTAATTACCTATACGCTTAAAGCTAATAAAGTAATTAAGATTATTATAGATATAATCTATTACACCTATATCTATAACAGTTTAGTCTTTATATTTAGTACGGCCTATAATTTATATAGCCTGCTCTAAGATAGTAACCTCTATAATATTCCTATTACTATTAATAGAAGTAGAGGTAAAGTTAAAGTATCTATTAAAGAAGTCGCTCTTTATAGAGCTATTAAATAAGACGCTATCTTTATAAGGATCCTTAACTATAGCTACTACTGCTATAGCTAGCGTAGTTAACTAGTTATTACACGCAGCTTATTAATCTCGCCACTCTTATAATGCAAGATAGGGGAAGGCAACCTAGTAGAAAGCTCTAGCGCTATAATATTCGCGCCTACAGTACTCGCAGTAGGAGAATATTAGCTTATTATTAGTAGCTTTATTAGTATTACTATCTAGGACGGTGTTACTACCTCTACGGCAGGCTCTGCTACGCCTACTAGCGTTATATTCTCCTCTTCTGCGGCCTCTGCTACAACAGTTATTACCCCCTACTTATTAGTTATTTCTACCCTTATTATCCTTACTATTAGCAGGTTTATGCTACTTCTTAGCAGTAAAGGAGGTAGTTTTAATAGGGTTATTATAGTAAGCTTCGTTATTAATCTTCTTAATTATAGAGTTAAGTATAAGGTTATAGTTAGATCGTATATCGCGTTATATAACTTACGCATACTTAGGGTAGAATTCTTTAATTATAAGGATAAACTAGTATAGCACGCCCTTAGTTAGAAGCTTAAGCTTTATATCCCTTAACTTATTAAGTAAGGCGTAGATCTTATCTATAAACTTAAGGGTAGTAGTATAGTTAGAGGAATAGAGCCTAAAGAAGTTAGCCTACGCTATATAGGCTTTGTTAAGGCCTTTATTATAATAGCGGCAAGTAATCTTTCTATACTATTTAGCTACGCTTAGAAGGTCTTAAATTACTTTATAAACCTTACGTAGAATTAAGGTAAGAAAAGTTATCTTAAGAGTAGTATTAAGCTTACCTTAGTACTTAACCTTCTCTTTCTACTTCTCTGCAGAGCGTATAATGCTGTTATTAATAGACTAATAGTTATTATTAAATGTCTTATAGTTAGATATTAGTAGTAGATACTTATTATTATTTAGATCTAGCGTAAACATATTAAAGGGCTTAGGCTTATTAATAAGGCTAGTATATAATAGACTAGCTAGTCGCGGCTTCTTACTAGTAAGGACTTCTAACGCGTTATAAATCTACGCGTACAGGTAGATAGTAGCGTCCTATTTCTAGAAGTTTAAGCTAGAGGCGTTAAGCTTTAAGATAACTATTTACGCGTTATAGATGCCTATTTTAGGATATAACGTTATAGTAAGTTAAAGCTAAGTTCGCGAGCAGAAGCCTTACTAACGTTAGGTTACGTTACACGTTAATTAAATATAGTAAGAGGCAAACGTTCTAGATAGCTATTAGTAAGTTAATAGAGGCTTATAACCTAATAAGAGGTGTTAGTTGATTTTTTGTAAGCTATTAGAACTAAACTATATAGAAGGAATAAGCTAAACAGACGCTAGTCCTAAAGAGGTGTACATGTAACTTATACCCTTAAATAGTCTCTATTAAAGCTCTTCTTATTTTTCTAGTATTCTTATCTCTTTATTAGCCTTACTCTTAAAACTATTATAGCTTTCTACTTATACTTTTTAACTAAGCTTATAGCCTTCTATACCTACGTATAAGCAGTCTTTACTATCTATATATCTAGAACTAGTTTTTATTAATTAGCCTAGCTAATTCTTATACTAGTTACCTAGTACGCTAACTAAGTAATCTTATAGTAGTTCCTTTAAGCTCTATAAGATGCTATCTACTTAGCTATCTAGAATAACGCTCTAATTCTAATAAATATACGCTGTATTACTAATATTAAGTTTAACCCTTAGCCTTTAATAATAATAAGAACTCTATTATTATAGTATTAATAGTAGCTTATTAATAGTAGCCTTATTTCTACTTTTCTAGCTATAGTAGTACTACTCTTAATATCTCTAATATTACTCTACTAGTAAACCCTAATAAAGACTTTAGAAGTATCTATATTAATTAGCTTTAGTATCTAGCTTATACGTACTTAACCTTCTATTATCTCTAGGCTTAGTCTTACTTTAACTATTAAGGCAGCTCTTAGCACTACTAATACTAACATTTACTAATTATTTATAAACGGAAATTAAAGTATAGAGCGAGTTAATAATAAAAGATATAATCTAAAAATTAGTAGAAATAGAGTAAGGCATTAGTAGAAGCTATTAAAGTCCTTAAGCTATCTATAGAAACTCTTCTCTAACCTAGAAGAGTAACCTAAACTAACTAAGGTTACTACTATTACTACTAAGGTACCTAAATACTATGCCCTTAGATCTACCTAATAGCTAGTTTATCTTCTTCTTCTTAGGCAGCTCTACCTTAAGCAGACCTAAGATAGAATTAGTAAACCTAACCTTATTATCTATAAAGTTCTAAGCATGCTTAGTAACTAGCTTAATCTAATATTTAAAAATAGTAGCTATATTAAAGACGGTATAAAGATCCTTCTATATAATTATAGACCTCTTTCTATTATATACTACTATATTTATTATTAATATAATATTAGCCTAATATTATAGCTAATACTAATATAATATATACCTAATATAATAGCTACTAGGTACTCCTTAGTTACCTTCTATAGAGAGTCTAAAGTAACTAGTAAGAAGTAAATATCTAGCTTATAATCTATAGTAATCTTATAAACTAGTCTCTAGAATTTTATAAAGAAAAGAATAAAGCTATAGTACTTCCTATAGTAAAGAATCTTATTTATTATAAAGTCTAAGAAATATATTAGCCTAATACCTAGCCTAATACTATAGTAGAACTTACAGCCGCGATAATAAAAAGGCTTATAGAATAAGACACTCTTATATATAGGCGCCCTCTTTTTATCTAGGCAGCTATATAAATACTAAACGCGATTCTTTTTCTTCTCCTCTCTCTACTTCTTAGATATAGACGCCTATAGGTTCCTACGCTTAGTAACTTATATATAGAAGGCCTTAGTAGCAATAGCGCGGCTGTAGGTGTTATTACTAATCTTCTTACTAGTTAAGATACTACGCACTAATAAAAGTTAGCATATGCCTAATACTAGGGCTAATACTATACCTTTTCTACCCTTATTAAGGTAATTAATAGGCTTTAGCTTTAGTTAGCCTAGAGCGTAGGTTCTAACTATAGTTATAAGATAGATAGATTAAATATAACTAGTATAGTATAAATACTAAAAGTATTAAACGTACAGAGAAAAAATATAAAATATAAACTAATATATATATATAATTACCTAGAATATATAACGAAATAGCTCTCTACATACTACTAGGCAGTAATAATTAGAAGTAAAGATAAACTAAATTTTAATTAGAGGACTAACTAAAAAAAACTAGTACACCGCATTAGATAAAGAAAAATAAAGGTATTAAGCTAAGTATTAGGCCTAGGATTTATTTTTAAAACGAGTTATAATTATTTAAAAAAAATTAATATAACTCTATTACTTATAGAGTAACTATAGGGGAAAAAATCTTACTGCTTAAAGTAGACTTAAATAGCTACTTACTTATCCTATTACTTATTTATTTATATTTATATAGAATAGCTACTATTATACTTACCTTTATTATTATACTTATCTTTTCTATTATACTTCTCTTTACTATTATACTTACCTTTACTACTACCTTAAACTCTAAAGATAAGGATAAAAAAAAATTCTAGTAACGTAACTAAACTTATAGGAGATGTAGTATTAGACTTAGTATTAGATATAGCCTTAATTTTAAAATTAAGGTATATAAAATAAATTACACCTATAAGTTATAATCTTAGGCCTTAATATTAGTATAATTATATATTATTACGCTTTACCTAAGTAATTTTCTCTACAGCTTTACTACTTCTTTTACTTAGAGTCTTCTAGATAATAGCGTAAGTAAGTTATTATATAAAAGATAAGAAATATTAATAATAGCAACCCTATATCTATAGCGTATACTACTACTCTTTCTATATCTAAACTACTATACTACTACCGTAAGCATCTTTATACTATTATTATACCTAATAGAGCTGTCTAATACCTCGCCTAATACCTACTAACTATATTACTACCTAATACCTTACTAAATACCGCGTACTATAGCTAATTATAAGAAGAGGAAGCTAAAGACTAAGTACTTACTAAATAAAAGCACTTAAAAGAAAAATACTACTAGAGCTAATATAAAGAGTAATAACTTTCTAGCTATTAAGAACTATATTACTACTAATACTATATACTCTAAATACTAGAAAAAGTTTTAAGGCTATTTATAGTATATTCTTAATAGCGCCTAGAATAATATTAAGTAGAAGTTTCTAGAGAAATAGCTACGTAAGTAGGTAAAGAATATTATAATAGCTAAGAGGTATATAGGTATTAGCTGTAGTATTAGCTATATTAATTATAAATAGACTAGAGAGTGAAAACTATTTTATATAGTAAATAGCAGCGCGCTAAAATAAACTAATACCTTCTACGCTAGAGATAAAGTTCTTTAAGCCTTAGTAGGCTATTTTCTAGGTAGCTAATAATCTTATACTACTATAGTATATTATTAATAGTAAAAAGAAGATTTATCTATATAATATAGATAGGTTACTTAAGAAAAAGATAGCGATTAAGGTAACTAAGAGGCTAGAGAAAGTAGAATAGTATAATATTAAGAAGAATCTGCCTAATATTCTAGAATAACCTAGTAAGAAGAAGATCTAGGCTAGACTATCTTAGCTTAAGCACTTTAGAAATATTTAATAATAGCGTATAGTATAAAAGTTCTAAAAGGATATAACGCTAGCTGTATATAATACCCTTACTATACTATAGCGCTAAGAAATAAGGGCTCTTCTTTTATATATAAGCTCTAGGATTCTAAAGGTATATAATAGTCTACTATAGACTAATACTAGAGCTAATACTATATAGGCCTATATAAATTTAATTTAACCTAAAGCTAGGGCACTTATAAATACTAATAGTAGCTACTTTATATAACTAAGATATGTAAGTATAGTATTAGCTCTAGTATTAGTCTATATAATCTAATAATATTATAGGTTTAAGAGATTAAAACTATATACATAAATTGCATTAGTAACTACCGCATAAATATAAATTTTATATCTAGACTTTTTCTTCTAAAACTCTATACTATCTTTAATAAAGCCTAGTTAACTCTTATTTCTATAATATTATGTGCTAGAACTATAGCGAGTATTAGAGTAGTAAAATTTACCTAGCTACTTAAGAGAAGGCGCTAGTAATACTAAGACTAATTCGCGACACGTTTATAAGTACCTTTTATAAACTTAGGCTTAAGATATATAACTCTATATATACTAAGAAGATTCTAGATAGTATTTATAATAATAAAATACTACCTAAGAATATATTGCTATAGTGTAAGCTGCTTAACCTAGCAGATATAAGTAATAAAGTAGGTAATGATAAAAATAGAATAGAGATTAATAGTAAAGAGATAAATATTAACTATATAGCTATTACTAAGTCTAATACTAGTAAAGATAAGGGTAGTATAATAAATACAGATAAGATAATTAGAGAGGATAATAAAGATATTTAGATAAATAAGAATAGTAAGAATAAGAAGGGCAGTTAGAATAAAAAGAGTAAATAGAAGAACAAGAGTCTAATAGATCTAGATAAAGAAATAGATATATAGTTATTACGTTCCTACTAGGTAGCTAGTTCTAAAGCGGTAAGTTAGTTCTTAGGTAGAAGCGATAAAGAGGAGTAGAGGTTATTAATTACGTAAGTAAGTAATAGGATAGTTAGTATTAAAGTTATAAAATAGTTAAATTAATAATACTTATTAGAATCTATATAATAAATTAATAAATAAGTTAAACACTAGGAACTATATAGTTCCTAGGTTCCTATATATAAGTGCGCTATCCCTTCCGTCTTGCGCTATCTGTTAGAGTTAGAATGTTTATAGCATCTAGAGATAGTTATACTATCCTTCCTTTAGCGAGATGTTAGTACTTAGCGAGATAGTACTATTATATAATCTTAGTTGCGGGTAGCACAGTGCTGCCCTACTCTATTATTATTATTTTATCCATTCTACCCTTTATTCTACATTCTTAGATCTTAATATTACCTCCTCTCTTCCTAGGTAATTATTCTAATATCCTTACTTATCTTCTTATACCGTATTTTACTACAGGTATAAAGTCTATAGATTCCCTACGCATAGTTAGTATTTCTTAGACCTTACTAACTATGCTTAAGAAATAATAACCTTATAAAGTGCGCGTACTTTATAAGAAGACTTCTACCTTAGAGCATTAGTTCTAAGCAGCACGCGTCTATACGGCTGCGTAAAAAATACCCTTCTAGTATAGTTATTATAAAGAGAAGAATCTATAGTATTTTATAAATATAGCGTCTAGTTATTATACTAGATATATTATAGTAAAGGCTAAGTATAGTCTATTTATCTCTAAAAAGGAATAGGAGAAGGTAGAGTAGAAGAAGTAGAAGAAGAAGTTAGCACCTCTTCACGCGAAGAAGTTAGTAGCGTAGGCTACTTAGGTAGTTACCTACGCGCGGTATAAGTTAGTAGAGCTAAAGAGTTATAAGTAGAATATAGCCTATTAGAACCTTACCTTACTATAGGTTTAAAAGTAGTTAGATAAGTTAAGTATAATACTTTTATTTTCTATAGGTATAGCCTTAGCTAATCTAGGCTAGTTATAAGTTAATAGTCTTTCTCTTTCTAATCTTTTACTAAATTAGCTTCTTAATAACTTTCTATCTTTAGTTCCTTTAGAGTCTCTCTTTAGTAGTTTAGGTTTCTTTAATTCTATAGAAAGTAGCACTGCTCTCTAGTTCTATAAGTAAGTTTTTATCTTAGTTATATCTATTTAGTATAGTAGTAGGTATTAAACTTTAGCCTTACTACTTAAAGTAGTTGCTAATAGTTCTATAGATTAGCTTAGATTTCTATATATTTTCTAACTTAGAGTAGCCCTTCTACTTTACTAACTACTCTTAGTAGAAATTATTATTCTAGAAGTCTTATTAGTCTACTTCGCGGTACCTACATAGTGCTTTAACTTTATATTTATTATCTTTCTTCTTCTAGTAGTAAAAGTTCTTTTATAGTAACGTCTTAAGATCTGCTAGTTCTAGAATAGATATATAAAATACTAGGTAGATTTTTATATTACTTAGAAGTTAGAGTTTATAGTTTACTAGACTAATTTATTTAAAAACTAAAAATAGTCTAACTTTTACGTAGTTTAATTCCTTACTAGGTTATATTATATAAAGATTTTTTATAAGTAGATATACTCTATTCCCCTTCTTTAGCTAAGATGCCGTTTTTTATTTTTAGTTATTATATTTAATACTTTTTTATTATGCCTTTTAAATATTTTCTTTTATTTCTTTATATATTTCTTATATTTTCTTAGCGTTATTAGCTGCTATTTCTATTTAGACGTTTATTAGTAAGGTTCTTTTAAAGAGATATAGATATCTTCTATAGTTTACGTAGAATAGCGTTTATCCTATTTCTTCTAATTTCTTATTATTATACGCTAGTTAGGCTATTAGTAGTAGTAATACCTAACTATTTTATAGTTTATTACTATATATTTTTAGATAGGTTTTTATAGTTCTATTAGTTTATTCTATCTGTTTATCTATCTATAGGTAGTAGGCCGTTAATAGTTTATATTTTATTCTAATAAGTGCTATTAGTATTATCTAGTAGTTAGATAAAAATAGTTTATCTTAATTACTAATAATTATTCTTAGTATTCTATAATATCTAACTAGTTAGTCTAAGATTATAAATCTAAGTTATCTTACTATATAGGTATTATAGAATAGGATTATTTCTATATACTTAGTAAATTAGTTTAATTACTAGTATTACGTTATAGAATACGTTAGTTACTAGATTCTTTAAGTTTAGTAGTTCTATAATAAAGTCTATAGAGATATTAATCTAAGGTTTATCTAGAATCTAGATAGCTTATATTTCTCTATATAGTATATAGATACTATATTTATTCTTCTAGCAGTTAGCGCATTTTTAGATATAGTCTATAACTTTTTTTTTTCTTTAAACTAGTAATTACGTTAAATAAGTTTTATAGTTCTTATAATACTAGGGTGTCTAAATATTAGGTTATTATAGTATTATTAAATAATTTATTCTTATTATTTCTTAGGCACTTCTTATTCTATTATAAGAAGCGTATTAAGCTCTTATAATAGACTAAGTATTCTATCTTTATTTTATACTAGGATAGAGGCGCGTGCGATTATTTTATCTTTAACTAAGTTACTTTATTAGCTTAGCGCGTTAGCGCGTTTATCCTCCTTACTAAGTATATATATAATCTTAAACTTATATTATTTAAGCATTTTAGACTATCTTACTTATCTTAGTAAGAGGTTCTTTATTATAGTAAACCTTAAGAGATTTTTCTAGTTAGTAAAGATAGTAAGTTTAAAGTAGCTATATATATAAATTCTCTAGTGCTTAAGTGCCCTAATAATTATAAATAATTTCTTATTATATATATTATATTACGTTTCTGCATCTATAAGCTTATAAGAGTAGTAGGCTATTAGGTGCTATTTTCTATTTCTTTCTTACTTTACGTATATTCTAAGGGCTTAGTTACTTACGTTAGTTTTAATTTATAGTAGTTTATTTTTATAAAAGTTAATAAGTACTAGTAGTATATGCATGCTATTTATAAGAGTTAAAAGGATATTTCTTATTTAGTTAACTATTTAAAGGGTATATCTTTTTTTATAAGCTCTATTAAGGGTGCTATAATAACTACGTATTTTTTAATAAATTATCTATTAAAGCTATAAAATTCTAGAAATTTTTAAATATTCTTTACTATCTTTAGATAAGGCTAGTTTTAGATAGTTTTAATCTTATATAGGCGTATCTGTATGCCTATTATATTAATAATAAAGCTAAGAAATTCTAGTTCCTATACGTAGAACTTATATTTCTTAGACTTTAGTTATAGATTTATAGTTGCTAATACTTAAAGTATAGTTATAACGTAGTTTTTATATTCTTCTTCCTTTTCTAAGTATATTAGAATGTTATTAAGATAGGCTATAGTAAATATATTAAGGTACTCTCTAAGTACGTTATTAATTAGTGCCTAAAAGGTTGCTAGTGCGTTTATAAGTCTAAAGGGTATAACTATATATTTATATAGTTTATATCTTAATTAGAACGCTGTTTTCTATTCCTCTTCTTCTTTTATTTATATAAGATAGTAGCCGTCTTATAGATCTAGTAACGTAAAGATCTTTACCTTTATAAGTCTATTCTGCAGTTTATTAGTATTAGGTAGTAGGTACTAGTTCTTAATAATTATTACGTTAAGCTTCTAGTAATTTACATAGAGTTATAGTTCTTTATCCTTCTTTACTATAAAGATAAATAGACTAGCTACTAGTAACTTTAAGAGTTAGATATATCTCTTTTCTAGGTTTTTCTTAATATAGTTCCTTTCTTATTTAAGTTTTTTACCTATTTTTATGTATAGTAGTCTAAAGGGTAGCGTTTTTCCTTTCACCCCCTCGTTAAAAATAATGGAATACTTTTTAATATGTTAGCAAACTATAAATAATACTAAATATTATACAGCCCTTTAACTTTATAACCCTATAACTCTCCTATTTCTATTTTTTTTTATAAACAATGCTTCTACGTAATCGCGCTCTTACGCCTAATAAACCTATAAAAACTTAGTTTAATATAATTGCGCGAACGCGCTTTTATAAAGCGTATAATAATAACGCTATAGAATGCGCGGTCCCCGCGTAATAATTCTTTTAATAACTTAATATGCCCCTACTAACTGCGTATTAATAGCTCTAGAATTATAATTAACATAGGGTAAAGGCATACTATAGAAGCAATATACGTTAATTAAAATTATTATTAACTAATTCCTAGCGCGCTAGATGCCCTTTAAAGGTCTTAATTAATTAGCTACACGAGACGCTCTAAAGCTCTAAAAATCGCGATAAAAACAGCTTATAACCTAGTTAATAGGTGTAGGAATATTAGCAAGTATTTGCACTGTATAGCGCGCTCTCTATTATAATTATAACGCGGGCATGTATAAAGCTATGCGAATAGGCAAAATACAGCTATTACAGGTAGCTTAAAGGATTAAATATACATATAAGCGACGATTCTATCGCATTAAGGGCTATTAGAATAGGGTTATATTTATAGATAAGGTATATATATTACTTAATAATTACCTATAGCTATAGATATTACAGGTGTTTAGAGAGAGATATAACTCTAAAAATATTATCTAAATACTTAACTATATACCTATTTACGTATATTTCGCAGCCTAGATTAATTAGTATAAGAAAGCTAATAATAAGTATAATAACGTATAACCTATTAAACCTTCTCTAAAGCCCTGTTACCACCCTACTATAGAAACTAATAATTAATATTATAAGTAAGTCGCGCTCTAGAAGATAGAGAAAGCTTATATACCTAAAGTAATTAAGCCTAGTAACTCTATAAGGGCGAGTTATTATACAGAGAAGATCCTCCTAGATTATTATAAGGCTCTATATTAACTATAAGATTGTTCTAATAAGCTACGCAGCTATATACCTCTAGAAAATCGCTATAATTAGTATATTATAGAGGATAATAATCCTTCTTATAGTATATAAAACTTAGAGTCGTTACTAGCTTAATTATGTAAAAAAAAATAGATATTAAAAGTCTCTCCTACCTAGCTAATTCTCTAGACCTTAACCCTATTAAAGGTATATAGCTTATTACGGAGCAAGGAACGAGCAAAGCAATTTATAATTAGTCTCGCTAAATAAACTTTTAGGCCTATATTTCCTCTTTTAGACATTTTTCTAACTTAGCCGAAATTTAGAAAAACTTCGGCACAGCGACTAGGCTAATTAGAAGAGCTGCACTGCGCACCGGCCCTGCAGCCTGCACCAGCCACTGCAGCCTACATTAAGCTAGCTAACGGGGTTCTCGCGTATCCGAGATTTCCACGCACTCTACTAAAACACTGTCGCTACTAAAAAGACGCGTTAACTATTAACCCTCTTATTTAATATAGATCCCTATAAGCACGCTATATAATTAGCTATTAAGCAGTTTAATGCTAGTATTTTTAAAAGTTAACAGGCTGCAGCTAAGGCGTTAGGCATCCCTCTATTAACTCTACGCGATTAAATTAGTAGCGCGTTAAATAGCTACGCTAGCTATACCTATTAATAATAATTAACGCTAGAATAAGAGAACTTTCTTATATAGTAGATACTTAAATAAAAGGTATTAGAATAACCCCCCTCGCACGCGCGCGCCTAAGAGATAGCTGCCTAGATATTAGTAATAGGTTAGGACTACGAGCTACTAGGCAAGCGCTAGCTAGAAGCCTTTATAAAACGCAACCTAGCTATTACTATAATTATTAGTAGAAATATAGAAGCCCCTTAGGCTAATACAGCTACTCTAGAATAAATACAGGCATTTCTTAAGCTATTTAAAAAAAAACTCGTACACGGCTGGGTATACGAATAGAGGACATCTAGAATATAGATAAGATAGGTATTACCCTTAGTATATATACTAACTCTAGAGTACTTAGTTTTAGCTAGAAAAAGAAGGCTTATATAAAGTCTCTAGAGAATCGCGAGTAGGTATTAATAATTAAATTAATATTAGCTACTAGGTAGAAACTACGCTGCGTAGCTATCTTTAAGGGCTAAAGCCTTTAAACTATCTAGTTTCTATCTATATTAGTATCTAATTAGCTGTATATAATCTTAGAAAATAGATAGATGTTAAAAGCTATTAGGCTTAAGTAGCTATAGAGGATATATATCCTAGAATTAGCTTCTACTAATAGAGGGCACTAGCTGTTATTACTAGACAGCTATTTAAGCTATATTAATATAGAGTTCTTCTAGGCTGCCTAGCTAGCTAAGGTATACCTTATATTTATGCTACCTTATTTATTACACCTTCTATAGTTATTAGATCTATTAGTGTTTTCTATAGTTAAGTTAAAATACTAAAATTAGATCTAGAACCTAGCTAGCCTTAATAATGCTACCCCTATTAAAAAGGAACGCTTTATTAGCTATTACTATGCAGCTAGAAAGGAAGCCTTTTTAGATTAGGTAATTTAGGCTAGCTAGAAGTGTTAGGGCCGGTGGCCTAGACTAGGGTTAGGTAATTCTTCTATTATAAGCTGCCTTAAATCGTTTCTCTACGGGGTAGCGATTCGTCTCGTCTACACATAAATGCTACTATTCACCCTTCTATATAATAATACACTCCTTATACTGCCTTATAGGCTACTATTCTAACATTTAAATCGCTCTTTCCTTATAAGTAGTTTAAAGAGGTAATATTATTACATGCTATCTTATTAACGTTTATACTTAGTTAATCTTAGCACGGTTAGCGCAAAAGTGCGTAGCTAATACTAACTAGAGATAGAAGAATTCTTCCTATCTATAAGGCTAGCTATTTTATCTATAATAGCTAACTAAGTTAGTAATAATCCTGTTAGTAATAGCGCAGGCCCTATAAATAATAATTAAGATAGAGCTAGCCCTACTACTAGTAACTAAGCTAACTTAGCCTAAATTAGTAATACTCTACCTAAATAGAGCCTAAGCGAATAACTTATAAATAAGACTAGAAAGTAACTAAAAGTTTTATAAAAATAAAAGTAATAAAAGCTTAATAAGCTTAAACTTAAAGAGTTAGAATAATAGTAAGTAAGATTTAAGGTAGAAGATTATATTATACTTCTTCTAGCAATCTAAATATTCTTAATAAACTAATTAGTAACTACTTTATTAATAAGCGGCCTTCCCTACCTAAAGGATCCTTATATATTTATAAAAACAGACTAAGGGGACTATAACCTCTAGGTTATAGATTATAAGAGCTACTTTATTAATAACCCCTACTATTTTATAATAGAGGCCTAGAAGGCCTAATTTAGCGCTAGATATATCTCTAAGGAGCTTAAGACCTTCTAAAGAATAGAATAGTAGTAATAGTAGTCTTTAAACCTCTTATAGGACGTTACTTAAAACTTATTATTAAAGAAAATATTAGAGTCTCTATATAGTAGACTAGAGTAGAGATAAAAGGCTATAGAGTCTCTAAAGAAATGCTAGTAGCGCCTAACTTAGTCTTCTATAGACCTTTTAAATTATATACGTTCTTTATAAGAAGAGGTAGGCTCTACTAATAAGTTAACTTAAGCTTTAGAGTTCTTTAACTACCTTTTAAAGTAGGTAAGAAATAACTTATATCTCTAGAACTTTAATAAGCGCTTAAGCGTCTATAATATAGAGAAGGCCGCTAATATTAGCTAGCGTTACTATTAAAGTAAGTATAGTAAGGCTAAGGTAAATATTAAGAGGTAGTAGTAGAAGAAATAACTAGAGAGTAGTAGAAAGATAGTAACTTCTCTAAAAAAAACTAAAATAGAGTAGAACCTACTAATCTCTACTAAAATAAGGCGCTAAGCTATAAACTAAGACTAACTAATCTAAAGTAGTATATTTCTACTATAAGAAGCCTAGTTATATCTAACCTAAGTATAAGGCCTATAAAATAGCCTATATAGTAGAAAAGAAAGGCTTAGAAAAAGGTAGTAGCTAGAGAAGGTAATTACTACCTTTCTAGCTTATATTAACCTAGTAAAAGAGACGCCTTCTAAAGATTTTAGAAGACTATATAACGCGCTTTACCTAAAGCCTATAAGATTACTAATAGCCTAGGTAACTATTAAGTCTAAGGATCTTAAGATACTTATTAACTTAGGGGCCTAGTTAAATCTCTTATTAGCTATAATAGTAAAGAAGTTAGAACTAATAGTAGAACTATTAACTAATCTACTTATAGATATAGCTAATAGGTTTATAATAATAGTCTTTAGTACTATAGTAGCTAATTTAGACCTAAAAGATATATATAGGCGCGTTAAAACGCACTGCGTAGTATTTATAGTTATAGACCTTAAACGCTACCTAATATATTTAGGTATACTATAGATTAATATGTTTAATTCTAAGTTAAACTTTATCTATTAGATAATATAGTATTAGAGAATACTAGACTAAGAGGCTAGTTAGTACTATAAGGTTATAATAAAGTTAGCTAAAGAATTTAATTAAATAGTATAGAGTTCTTATTTAGATATTTACGCTATAATTATATATAATTTAGCCTATAGTAGCGCTACTCTAGCTAACTTTAGATAATAGCCTAAACGCTACGTTAATTATGTAGATATAGGGTTAAAAGAGTCTGCTAAGAAACTTATAGACTATAGGCCTTATAATCTTACTATTAACTTAGAGCCTAAAATAGCTCTCTCTTACTAACCTCTCTATAATCTCTTAGCAGCTAAGTTAAAGCTACTAAGAGAATATATAGATAAGTATTTAGTAAGAGGTTAGATTAGACGCTTAAAGTCGCTAACTAGAGCTCTTATTCTTTTTATAAAGAAGAAAGATAGCTTACTATAGCTTTATATAGACTATTAAAGTCTAAATAAGGTTACTATAAAGAATTATAGTCCCTTACTATTAATTTAGGAGTTATTAGAGTAACTTGCCTAGGCTAAGTAGTTTACTAAACTTAATTTATAAGAATTATACTATAGAATTTAAATTAAAGAAGGTAATAAGTAAAAGACGGCCTTTTACATACGTTATAGGTACTTTAAATATACTATAATACCTTTTAGGCTTATAAATAGCCTAGCTATATTTTAGTTCTATATTAACTATATCCTAGTAGAACTAGTTAATGTTACGTATATTATATACCTTAATAATATTTTAATCTTCTCTAATACTAAGAAATAGTATAAGGTCTACGTCTAGAATATATTATAGAGGTTACGTAAAGTAAAACTATTCTATAACCTAAAGAAGTATAAGTAGCATATTTAGTTAACTAAGTATTTAGAATACCTTATTACTCTAGAAGGAATCTCTATAGATTCTAATAGAATTAAGATAATTTAGGAGTAGCTAATACCTTATACTATACGTAACATCTACGTCTTTATTAGCTTTATAAACTATTATTAATAATTTATTAATAGGTTTAGCTAAAAGGCGTTTTCTCTTACTAAATTAATAAAAAAAGCGCTAAACGCTACCTAGGCTAGGTAAGCTATAAGAATAGAGAAGAGCCTTTTACTAGATATTAGCCTAGAGGGTAGAAAGGCTTAGAAAGAGCTTAAGGTAGCCTTCCTAGATATTCCTATCCTTGCGCATTTTAAGCGTAAGAGAAAGACTAGAGTAAAAGTTAATACTTCTAGTAGCATAATTACTAGTATTTTAAGCTAGTTATTGCTAAATAAGAATAAAAAGCTAAAGTAGAGGCTAATTAACTTCTACTTAAGAAAGCTAGTTATAGTAGAGTATAATTATAATACGTATAATTAAAAGCTTTTTATAATAGTTAAAAGCCTAAACTACTAGTAGTATTATCTTAAAGGTTAGCTCTTTAATGTCCTAATAAACTACTATAACCTTAAATAGTTTATAGAAATTAAGAGCCTAAATAATAGGTAGGTTAGGTTCTACTTAACGTTATCTAAGTTTAACTTTATTATTACGTACTATTCTAGGCTAATAAACCTAGCTAATAGTTCTTTATGCTAGCCTAACTATATAGCTAAGATAAAGGCGCTCGCAAGGAAGTAAAATAAGGATTTTATTAAGCCTATAAAGAGCTTAATAAGCTGCACCTTCTAGAAGGAGACAGTAATAGTAAACGCTATAACTAGCTTAGCTATAGCTAAGAAAGGTAAGCTACTACTAGCTAGGGCTACTTACTATTTAAATTACTAGAGAGTAGCATATAAAATAACTATAGTAATTAAAGGAAGTTAGGTAAGCTTCTTTATAAAAGATTTAAATACTAACGTTAATAGTAATAACTATATAGATTAAATAGATATTAAGCTAGAGTTTAATAATAACTCTAGCTCTAATAGTAATAAATAGGGCGAGAATAAGAATTCCTCTACCTAAAAGCGCTAAAAGGATCTAAAGACTCTTACTACGCCTAAAGAATAGACTGCTGTAATATAAGAATGCTATAATGCTCTATTATCTAGGCACTTTAGTATAGCTAGGACGTTAGCAAAGCTTTATTATAAATATACCTAGAAGAGAATGCCCTAGGCTATTAAGAATTACGTATATAACTATATACTCTATAATAAAGTAGTAGCTTGCTGCTATAAGCCTTATAGGTTATTATAGCCTCTACCTATTCTAACTAAGCTATAGAAGAATGTTATAATAGATTTTATTACTAAATTAATTCTAAGTAAGTCTAGAGAGATAGTTTATAATATAATTCTAGTAATTATAGATAGGTTCTCTAAAATAGCCTATTATATCCTAGCAAAGGGTAATTAGAATAGAATTAATTTAGCCTAGGCCTAGATCTAAGAGGTTATTTAGCTCTATAGCACTCTAGCTACTATACTATTAAATAGGGATTCTATTATAAACTTAAAGTTATAGAACTTATTTAATTATTACCTAAATTTAAGATAGGTACTTACGTCTGCTTTCTACCTATAGATAGATAGTTAGACTAAGTAATAGAACTAGACGCTTAAATAGTACTTATAATGCTATTACTATATTAAATAAAATAACTAGGCGCTATATTTATTACTAGTAGAGTTTACGTATAATAATAGCAAATACTTAACTATAGAAGAGACTCCCTTTAAGGTCTACTATAGATTTACCCTTTAGGGCGCAGACTAGCCTACTTTACTACTAGGTAATAAAGAGTTACCTACTAGAATATTAATAGCTATAAAGCTAATTAAGATTTGCGCTAAATGCGCTAGAAAGATTAAAGCCGCTAATATATACTAAAAGTAGCTTTAGAATAAGAAGCGCTTACCCCTTAAGTTAAAAAAAGAAGATAAAGTATACGTCTCTAGCTACTATATTAGAATATTCTATTAAAAAAGAAGCTAAACTAGAAGTACCTAGGACTAAGCACTATAGTAGAGAAGATTAGCTAAATAGCCTATAGAGTAGACCTCTCTAAGTTAGAAAATATCTACTCTATCTTTTATACCTCTTTATTAGAACCCTTTAAGCCTATAGGCTTCTTACCGCACCTACTAGAACTAGTAAAAAATATATTCTAACTAGTAGGTAATAACGTCTATAAGATTAATAAAATACTTAATAGAGAGTTATAAGATAATAGATTATACTATTACCTTATCTCTTAGAAGAGTTATCTTCTAGAAGAGAACTCTTAGAAATCTAGTATCTATATTAGCGGCACTGCTCTTTAAACATACTATAAAGAGTATAATATTTCTCCTAAGCGCTATATTGCGCTAGAAGGGCCTAAAAAGCCGCATAAAAGAAGAGGCGACCGCTAGGTCGTTAGTCTAAAGAAGGAAGATAATTAGTAAATAATCTTCTACTATATATTAATTATTAATATACCTTTTACTATTCTTACCTTAAATCTTTTCTTAAGAATTTTTCCTCTAAGTTAAATAAACTTAGAGTTTTATCTCTAGGTTTATAAAGGTAGTGTTTTAATAGTGTTAATAAAGAAGAACCTATATCTATTATACTTTAAACTAAATTAGTATAA